>SNQJ01S0244719.1:0-13526 GCA_010110895.2 Picea sitchensis
GCATAGTAGGAGTAGTATTACATACCTTCACCAAATTTCCAATGACCTCTCTCTATTTCAGTGTATCAACCCTCTAAAATTCCAACCTTTAGATATTTCTTGAACCGATGTTAAATTGCTATTGCTAAAAACATTTTGGACAAAAATTTCGGCCTATGAGTAAGGTAGTTCACAACGAGCTCTCAAGATTTCAAAAATAGCAAATGGTCTCATTATCCAACTCGCTTTACCCTAATGGTTTCCAATTTTTGTTAATCATGCAAACAAATGTGATCTATGTATGTTGGCATGCCAACATTAATGCAAAATGATGGTTATTATTTCCACCCATACCACTTTCAACCAAAGGTTAATCACATTGTATGGATGATTTTACTTGCATGTGTATGTATAGGATCATGGGTTTATTATATCACCATAATGTAAATCACCAATTCAAATCCATGCTACATGTAGTATGAATTAAAACATAGCCTCATTTAGATGTATCTAGCTCTTTTTATTTTTAACATGGAATTAAGATACTTTTTGTGTCTCCTTCACAAGCTCATGCTTCATTTGTTCTAAACCAAATATATACCAAAACTCAAACATCCCTATTTCAAAGCATGAAAAGTATACGTCTTTTATTAAACAAGAAATCTCTTAGTGGGACCCTTGTTTACTTAGTGTATGATTAGGAAAAAATGGAATAGAAACTTTTATTCATAGTCTTGCAACTCTTTGTTCACACATATACAAGAGGCATTTGTTCACCTRAATGTTTTCATTCATCAATATTTAGATCAATCAATAGTAACTTTACATATACCTATTAAACCACAATACTTGTTTGGTCTAAGCTTGATCATAGACTCAATCTAAAATATAAATTAAAAAAATAAAAGAAAATAACCAAAAAAAAAGAAAAAGCGTAAAACAAGATTGAAAAACTAAAACTTGAGAAAAATAAAATTCGTTATTTATTTACAATTTTACTCACGGTTATGTTTGTAATTCTTATTTTCTCTCAGATTCAATATAATGTTTCAAGTGGGAGCCAGTAGTGGAGAAAAGTCGGTTGTCCTAATCCATAAGTAAATATGAATTATTCCCTATGATATAGGTAACTATATATGGACCCAACCATAATTTATGAAACTTAAAATGTTTCCCTTTTTCAACATGAGAAGATTCCCACAACAAAATCTTTTGACCAGCTTCACATATAGTTGGTTTATCCTTTTTTTCAAAGTATTTCTTAACAATTTTTTGCCTCTTCATTAAGTTGGTCAAAACATATTTTCTCTATTCCTCATGAGCTAACATAGTGTTAAATATATGGGGGAATATCTATTGATTTCAACTCTTCATCATGTAAGGATAATCTAAGAGATGCTAGTTCAATTTCTATAAGAATAACATCCTCTTGGGCATAACGCAGCTGGAAAGGACTGTATCTTGTGCTAGTTTTTGTTGTTTTTTGATCTTCCCATAAGGCATATGTAAGAAAATAATGCCATTGGAAAGGCTTGTCACTAATGATATTTTTCAATATTTTAACCAATTTTTTGTTTGTGGACTCAACTTGCTCATTTCCCCAAGGATAATATGTTGATGAATTATAGTGCTTCACTACAAACTTATTACAAAAATGGGTCAACTTTCCAAACATAAAGGTTGGTCCATTATCAGAAATATTTTTAATTGGTAAACCAAATTGAGAAAAGACATTTGTTTTGAGGAAACAAATTACCTGCTCATCTTTGGCATGCTTAAGGGGAACTGCTTCAACCCACTTTTTGAATTAGTCTATAAAACTTAAAATGAATACATAATCAGTGAAATGAGGATTAATCAACCCTATAAATCCAATCCCCACTTTGAAAATGGAAACTCAGGTATAATGGGTTGTAAAGGCATGGTAGATAACTTTTCTTTTACGACAACCCTTTGTCATTCATCACAACCTTGTACAAACTTGTATGGATCTTTAAAAATATAAGGCCAATAATAACCTATCCTCAAGATTTTATGAGTTGTTTTTTTGGCAGTGAAATGATTGCCAATGTGAAAATCTAAACCAA
Organism: Picea sitchensis; assembly: GCA_010110895.2. Taxonomy (NCBI): domain Eukaryota; kingdom Viridiplantae; phylum Streptophyta; class Pinopsida; order Pinales; family Pinaceae; genus Picea; species Picea sitchensis. Next base: position 2,067 of record SNQJ01S0244719.1, read on the forward strand.
CAACTCCATGTAGCTTTTCAAGCATAGGTTGGGAAACTATTTCATCAATGCAACATAGTAATAACCCATCAACAGATCTACGAAATAACATAGTACCCATGATAACATATTTGGAAGCTTCAAGACGAAGCCTACTTCGCTCATGGTTTTATAAGTTATCAGGACAATGTGCATGTTGTAGATAATAAATAATATCCCGATACCAAGGATGATCTTCCATATCAATATTTTTATATTCAATTAACAACAAGGAAGATAAGGAAACATATTCAATTTTAGTGATGCAATTTGGTTCAGCATGCCGAGCCAAATGCAAAGATATGTCACATCCCTTTGTCATATTTGAGGTAGTTATCATGAAATCATATTCTTGGATTTTTTAAGCCAATGTGATAATTTTCTTGAAAGAAGAGTTTGAGATAGTAAGAATTTTACAACAAGCAAAGGGACTTTCACTACAGTATTCTTACCAAGGATAAAACGTCAAAATTTTTCAATAAATTTCACTAGAGCATAATCATGTCTTTCAATTATAGTATACTTTATTCCAGTATCTGATAAACTCTGGCTCATTTAATCTATTTGATGCTCTGCATTTTTTTCATCTTTCTGAAGAAGAATCGTAGAAATAACTTATTCAATGACATTAGTGTAAATGATAAAATATTTTGAAAAATATGGTTTTTCCAAAACAAGATTAGAGTCTATGGCATGTTTTACATAAACAAAGGCTTTATCAGTGTTTGGAATCTAGGAAAAGACTTGATCTTTCTTCAATAGATTATGATTAATGGTTTAAATATCTTGACAAAATTAGGAATGAATCTCCTCACAAAATTGTTTTTTCCCATAAATGATTGAATTTCCTTCTTTGAAGAATGAACTGGGAGATTTTGAATAGCTATTACTCTTTTTGGATCAATACTTTTACCATAGTCTGAAACTATTTGACCAAGTAATTTTCATGAAGTAACACTAAATACAGTCTTTGTAGGATTTAATGACATACCATATTTTTTGCAACACAAAAATACATGTCTAAGATGATCAAAATGATATTCTTGGATTTTAGAGTATACAATTAAATCATCGAGAAAAATTTGGATAATAATTCCGATAAGATCATTGAAATCTATTTGCATAGCTCTCTGAAAGTTATCACCATCATCAATCAATCTGAAAGGCATGCATTCATATGCAAAAGTGCCCCAACAAGCAATGATTTTTTTTTTATATTTATCAATTCTCTTGAGACGTATTTGATTATAACCTAAAAAATTCAAGGAGCAACATCATTTGGGATCCTGGAACTTGTTAGAGTATCAACTCCATATTTGGAAGAAAAAAATTGTCTTTCACACTAGCCTTGTTAAGGGATCAGTAGTCAACACATAATCAAATATCACTGTTCTTCTTCCTAACCAGAAAAATATTTGCAACCCATTTAGAGTATTTTATGGGGAAAATTCTTTGAGTTTCTAACATATTTTCTACTTCTTTTCAGATAGTAGCTTCAAGTGCAGGATTAACGAGTATTTTCTTTTGTATTACATGCTTAGGATTTTATTTAACATGAATTGCATGTTGAACTAATCTTGGATCAAAACCACGCAAGTCAACATAAGACCATGCAAAGACACCACAAAATTCACGAAACAAATCCATGAATTTCTATTTTTTCTTCTTCAGAAAATTGGGCTCTAATTTTTAAAATTTTTGAATCTTCTTCCGTCCCAATATTCATAGGGGTGGTTGTTGATCACACACTTATACTGAAGGGGAGGGGGGAGGGGGAGGGGGGAGGGGGGTTGAATCAACATAAGACAATTTTTTACTTTTTCAAACATTCATCAACCATAGGAAAAAAATAACATATGAGATCTAATAATTGCAGAACATGGAACACAAGATTTACATGGAAACCCTATTGGGATAAAACCACAAAAAAATCTCTTTATAATTATTTGTAGGCACCAATCTACTGTAACAGATATTTTTAGTCGCCAACCTACTGGAGACACCAATCCTCATTGGTACAAACCATGGTAGGCACCAAACTACTCTTACAGATATTTGTAGACACCAATCCCCACTGGTAGGAACCAACCTACTCTTACATATCTTCATAGAAAGTGATCTACCAGAGACACCAATCCCCAATGCTAAGCACCAACTTATCAAGATACACCAATCTCTTTTTTTGAGTGACACCAACCTTCAAGTTACAATTTCTTTTTTAGTACATATAAATTCTTCAAGATATGATAACATTCACATTACCTTCACTGAGTCTTCTTTCTACTTCTACCTTCACCAGGTTTAACCAAAATTTGAATTTCCAAAAGCTTGTTATTTTTGGCCTCTTCCCAACAAATAACTTGTACAACATGCCACATATCCAATATTTCAAATATGTTTTTGAAATTTTTACCTGAGGTACTTCGATATGTCTCCTCGGATCCTTGAAAAATTCACATTCTGAAAAGTCCCAGATGAGACGTTACAGAGAAAATTCCAAGTGGACCTATTTGAAACTGATTTCAAGACCATTCATAACCTTAAATTCTATAGGGTATATCTAAAAAGGTATAACAAACCAAGGTCTAAAATTTTACCTAAGGTACTTCAACAAATCTCCCTCCTCACCAAAAAACGCATGGACCACGAATGAATACATGAATATATTTTCAAGTAATCACCATTTCATTGAGCACCTGCTTGATTGATGTTGGGCCATAATAAAGAGAGAGAGGGGTTTCTAAATGTTCAACACCTAAAGCGTGAGTATGGTGGGTGGATCCTAAATTCTCCTCTAGTCCAGGTGGTAAGGAATACCCGTTTCTCATCCAGAGAAGAGGCTTGTTCTTCAATTTTCCGACCTTCCTATTTCCACATCAGTAACAGTGGGTGAGATCCTAAATTCTCGTTATGAAATACATCGACCCATCCATGAAAACTTGAAGGGAGAGGACAAACACTCAACCCATGCATGAATTCCAACAATGAGGGCCCTTTTAACATCGAGAGAATCCCTCCCCTCTTACTTACTCAAGAGATCCCCTCTTACTTCCTTAAGATAGGGAGCTTAAAATACGCCCCACCCTCCAAATGCTTTGGGAAGGATAGAAAAATAAATATCTTTGGGAGAATGCACTAAGAGAATAGTACCAACTACTTTCTTTCATATTCTTTATCTCTCTCCCATACTTTGGAGATGTTTCCTTCATATATTAAGAGACTTGGTAAACCCAAAGAGAAGAGATAAGAACCTAGTATTCATCTCATACTCATATGGTTTCTTTAACTATATAGAGATAGAATAACAAGAGAACATCTTCCTTTGCACCATTTTTCTTTCTCTTTCTTGATGCTAACCATAACACTTCTCAATTTGCAGATGTGCACCTCTCCCAAATCATTACAACCATTATTTATAACCCAACTGAATCTGTAATGTCCATGATGTGATAATAGGATTTCAAACTTCATTCTCTATGGAGTTGTGTTTGTCTGTGCTCAAGCGTAATTACATATATAATTCATGACCAACAACATGACCAGGGACGTCCTAAGAGGGTTTGAACAAAGTGTCTTGGTTAGTGAAAGAATTTCCCAAAGTAATTTTACACGAATTAGGTCTCTAGTGTGAGTATATGACTAGGATACTACACTTGAACACCTCAAACTCACATCTGAATATTCAATCTTGACTTTGCGGGAGGAGAGCACATACTATGATTCCTTTCTTTTTTTTTGTTTCAATAGAGAGGGTTGGAAAGGTTATACCTTCTCCTTGAAAGTATATAAGGAGAATAAAAAATAGAAACAATAGAAGGTGAATATAAATTGAAACAATAGAGCATGTCGTTAGAACACATCTTTCTTTGTCACTTCCATCACTTCTATTCACCACTTCCATCCACAAAGAGGGTTGGAAAGGTCCTTATTATCCCACTTTTGTGTTTACTAATCCCGTTAGTCTCTTCTTTAATATCCCACTTGTGCATTTGTGTGGTGATAAAAACACATGAAATAGGTAACAGTTCCCATTAGAGCATTGCCCCAAATGTTTCTTTCTTCTTGGTAGCTATAGACAAATACCTGCAATAACTCATGTGTTTCCATGTTTGTTATGATCAAAATCTATAGAGAAGCACTATTGAAATAGAAAATTATACAAATTGATATAGAGATTTCGGTATGCAGGGGAACATCTATGGAATGAGGTAAGACCGACCGGTATGCAGTGGAACATATATGGAGCTTGTTACTTCGATCACTACAAATTGAGAGATGGAAATATGCTCTTTTATGATTCTATATTTAATATACCTTATATAAGTACTCATTCTCTCTAACACCCTTCTTCCCACCTTGATCTCATAGGGTACTTAGGCCTTCATTCATTCCTTAGAGAAAGAATTGAATAATCTATTTATTTGTGTTCTCCTCTCTATAATTCCACTAGAGATAGTCCACTAGAGACTTATATATTCCTTTTTGTTCTTGTGTATATGCTATTTATCCTGTCTATTTTAGGCCTTTGTTCATCATAGCTTAATGCATGCTATAGATCGATACCTTATCTTTGGTAACTTCAGTACCTTATCTTCGAAAGAAAGAGAATATCTATTAGCAAGTCTAGTTAGTGTTAGGGTGCACCTAAGGGTGCCCCAATTGTTAGGAAATGAGGACACTAAACCTAGCATAAGAGAGGAAGAAAGATATAATCAAGAAAGAAAATGACAAAGAAAACACACAATACATAAAGATTTTACCCTGGAAATCCAAACCAGGAAAACCGACATTCCTTGAGCGTTCTGCTCCTTGTTGTTTTATTCATTCAGAATAAAAGGTTGCATTTCTAACCTTGGTCCACACCTAAGAAACAATCGGCATAATACTCTCTTGCTTACACAAGAACAACCCTGTAGCCAATTCAACTTACATCTACATGACCAACAATCTCTACGATTTCATCTAAAGATTGATTATATTTGATTAACTTTTACAGTATTACAACACACCTTATTTATAGGATTTACAATAGGGAAAAGCCTAAATAAATGGCACCCAAAAATGGTTACAGATCCACGTAGATCATTGGCTACAAATCCCATTAATCTCGAGATTCTATTACAATCGACTACCAAGTTAGATTACCAGTCGACTACCAATCGACCTTCATTTGGTCTTCAGTTGGTTTCCACACACCCTCTTATCGACCTCTTGTCGGTTGACCTCTTCGAATTGCTATCGATGCATTTACCATGTCGAACCACCTTGACCTTTGACTTTGAATTTACCTGGTCGAACCACCTCGACCTTCAACTTTCTGTAGATCCACCTCGATTTCGAATGTTAGTCGATCCACCTCGAATAGACTTTCTCTGCAAAGAATATAACAACCCAACATTCTCCCACTTATTGTTTTCTTTGCTGAAACCAGGAGAATTTTGAACTCTCATTCACAGATCCAAGGAAACAATGCCCATTTCCTCTCTGCACCAAGAGAACTTCACAAAACTCATAGACTTGGTCAAAGAGTTTTCTATGTTTTCCAACATGTCTACTTTCTCCAACAACACCTTGTTGTTTTCCACCATGTCTATCATGAAATGGTATTGTACATCAATGTGCTTAGTCTTATAATGATAAGCTAGGTTCTTTGCTAGACATATTGTGCTTTGACTTTCAAAAATTATCTTCATAACTTTCTACTAAAACCCGATTCTTGAAAATAACCTTTGTAGCCATACTTCTTCTTTTCTTCCATGAGTGGCTGCCATGTATTCAAATTTTGTTGTTGATAGGGCTACAACTGCTAGTCTCTTACTCATCCAACTGATTGCTCCATTGAACATATTTAACACATATCCAATGGTCGATGTCCGTCGATCCAGATCTCCAGCCTAGTCGACGTCGACAAAGCCATGTACGTTTAATTCACTGTCACCTTTAGGTTTTCCTTGGTAGAATATATCATAATCTTTTGTGCCACAAAAATACCTGAACACTCTTTTGACAATTGTGTAGTAGTCCCTAGGTGTCGAAATGTATCTTCTTTACACTCCCACTGTATGGGAAATGTCTGGTCGAGTGCATACCATCACATACATTATACTACCAACGACACTTGCATAGGGAACACATGACATGTCCTCTATTTCTTCCCGTGTCTTTGGAAACTGTTCAACAGTTAGCCTTGCTCCCACAAGAATTGGCACCTTCACAGGTTTGCAATCCTGCATGTTGAAATGGTTCAAAATTGTTTCAATATACTTCGTCTGGTTCAACTAGAGATTTCTAGCTACTCGATCTCTCTTAATTTCCATTCCTAGAATGAAGTTTGTTGTACTGAGATCCTTCATGTCAAACTTGCAGGATAATTGCTTCTTCACCTCATTTATTGCATCCATGTTGTTTCTAATTAACAACATGTCATTGACATACAATGCTACATATATGAAACACCCATATTCTTCTTTGGAGTATATGCATTGATTAACTTTGCTTCTCACAAACCCCAAACTAAGGATGTATGCGTCGAACTTTTGGTACAACATCCTTGGTGGTTTATTTAGACCATAAAGAGATATTTTCAATTTGCACACCAAATATTTCTTTCCCTTTACTACAAATCCTTCAGGTCATTTCATTTAGGCTTCCTCTTCCAGGCCCCCATGTACGAATGTAGACTTCACATCCTTCTATTCTATTTCCATATGAAATTCTACAGCCAGAGACATTAGTACTCTAATGGAAGTTAATTTTGTAACAAGGGAAAAAATCTCACCGAAGTTGACTCCTTCGACTTGGGAATATCCTTTCTCTACCAGTCGAGCTTTGAATTTCTTGACTTGACCTGYTGCATTCATATTCTTCTTGAATACCCATTTGCTACCGACAAGATTTCTTCCACTAGGTAATTTGAATAAGTCCCATGTCTCATTCTTGTGCAAGGATTCCATCTCTTCGACCATGGAATCCTTCAAGATTTTTCCCTTTGTTGAGTCGAGTGCCTACCCAACCAACTTGGGCTCATCATCAATATAAGTTAACATAAATAAAAAATGGAATTCGGGTGGACTATACCATTCAACTAGTTTTCTTACTCTTTCTGACCTCCTTACAACCGGGGTCGGTTGTTCCACCTCTTCTTTTGATTAAATCGACTCATCTGAATCATCTTCTTCATTCCTCAATTCAAACCACATCCTCTCAGGATTATTCTCGGTTTGAGAAATTTCCTTAGGCTCAGACTTACTTCTGACTTCTATGAATATCACATCTTGAATGTACACTATTTTCATTGATGCAGGATCCCAGAGCTTATATCCTTTCATTCCTTCTTTGTATCCAATGAAAATACATTTGACTGCCTTCTTGTCCAGCTTGCTCCTCTTTTCCTTGGGAATGTGCACAAATGCATCACAACCAAATACTTTGAGATGTGAAACCGAAGAATTCTTACCCGACCATACCTCATGTGGATTCGTTTTGACTAACACCGTTGAAGGATACATATTCAATAGATATTTTTCATTGTCAACTGCCTTCGCCCATAATTCTTATGCGAGCCCATCACCACTGAGCATGCTCCTTGCCTTGTCCATCAATGTTTTGTTCATTCTCTTGAGAACTCCATTTTATTGTGGGGTATATGGGGTGGTATTTTGGCATCCTATTCCACACTTATTGCATAATCGATCAAATTATTTTACACATAATTCACCATCGTTGTCATTCCTCAACACCTTAATCTTCTTATCTATCTAGTTTTCTACAAGAGATTTAAACTCTTTGAATTTATCGAAAACCTCTGATTTCTTCCTCAGGAAATATATCCATGTCTTCCTGGAAAACTCATCTATGAAGGAGACATAATATAGGGATCCACCAAGTGAATTCACTGTAACAGGTCCAAACACATCACTATGAACCAACTATAGAATCCCATTTTCCCTTGTCAAACCATATGGGAACCTTACCTGACTTTATTTTCCATATATACAATGTTCACAAAAGTCGACTTCTAAATTACATTAAGAAAATTCTTCGAACATACATTTATTATGCATACTTCAAAGTCCTTTCTCTCCAATGTGTCCCATCCTCTTGTGGCATAGCATGGTCAGGTCGACTTTATGATGACTTGTCGAGTTGGTTTGAATCGACTCAGCCCGAGTCAAGTCGATTAGATTCGAATTTGAGTTGACTTCAGGAACAACGATGTTGTTTCATCCATTCGAGTCGAAACTCCCTAGTAACTTGTATAGGGTTCCAATCCAAACTGCTTTCATTAAAACCATTGCACCTATGAGAATCTTGCACAAATCCTTTTGAAATAGAGTGTGGACTTCTATATCAATCATATTGCTGACATATATGAGGTTTCTTTCCAAACCTGGAATGTGTAGCACACCTGGAAGGTTTCTACTCCTCCCATCCTACAATATCAATCGAACTCTTCCCCGTCCGACAATTTTAGTTGTCAAGTCGTACCCCAAGAACAATTCTCCTCCTTCATATTGTTCATATTTGCAGAACCATTCTCTATGTGGTGTCATATGATAGGATGCTCCTGAGTCAATCAACCAAACATATTGATCCATCTTTGTACTGGTCGACACTAGGTACACATCGCCTCCCTTATATGGAGTTGTCTTTCTCTTAGTCAACTGCTTCTCGTTGGACCCTATATTGACTTCCATTAACTTTGAATTGTAGTCCCTTTTATAATGGACAACTTTACCGCATTTCCAACATCTTCTCGTTGACTGAACATGGGATTTAGATATACCCTTCAAGTTAGACTTTCTACCGAAGAATTTTCCTTTATCTCTATCAGTCGGTCGACCTCTCACCACTAAAGCATCTTTGGTYGATCCTTCCATGTTATTTCTTCTCATTTCTTCTGATAGTAGAGATGAAACCATGTCTTCTAGCACTAATGTGGTTGTATTACTCCCTATAGCTATCCAAAGAGTCTGGAAAAGAACATAATAGGMTAATACATTTCTCCTCCTCAATGATTTTAATATCCACATAAGATAACTCATTTATAATGGTTTTAAATGATTTTAAATGCTCAGTCACCAGACTACCATCACTCATCCTCATAATATGTAGTTTCTTTTTTAGAAACAACTTATTTACTATATATTTCGATCGATACAAACTTTCCAACCTGTCCCACAATTTCTTGGCCGAATATTCACCCGAGACATTCAACAACACCAAATTTGCAAGACAAAGTCAAATCGTACTCCTTGCTCTTCTCTTATTTTTCTCTCAGTCTTCCCTTGAAATACCTATCATCATGATATTTGGATAGATTGTTGTCCATTGTTCTCGATCTACAAGGAGATTTTCAATTTTAAGCTTCCAAAGCTCAAAATTTTGGCCATTGAATTTTTCGATATCTATTCTCGAGCTGCTCACCATTCTTTAACACAATTATTTAAACATTTATAACTTAAGACTCCTACTGAACCTAAAGTTTAGCTTATATCCAAGGTTGTTAATCCAAGATATAATTCCACGTGTTAGGAAATGAGGACACACTTCCACGATAAACCTAGCAGAAGAGAGAAAGAAATATATAATCAAGAAAACAAATGACAAAGAAAACACACAATACACATAGATTTTACCCTGGAAACCCAAATCGGGAAAACCAACATTCCTTGAGCGTTATCCTCCTTGTTTTCTTATTCATTCAGAATAAAAGGTTACATGTTTAACCTTTTGGTCCACACCTAAGACACAATCGGCATCATACCCTCTTTCTTAAACAAGAACAAACATGTATCCAATTCGACTTACATATGCATGACCAACAATCTCTACGATTTCATCTAAAGATTGATTATCTTTTACAATATTACAACACACCTTTTTTATAGGATTTACAACAGGAAAAACCAAAAAKAAATGGAACCCAAAAATRRTTACATATCCACGCAGATTATTGGCTACAAATCCYRCAAATCTCAGGATTCTATTACAGTCGACTACCAAGTTGGATTACCAGTCGACCTTCATTYGATCTTTAGTYGGTTTCCACATACCCACCTGTMGACCTCTTGTCGGTTGACCTCTTAGAATTTTTGTCGATGCCTTTACCATGTCGAACCACGTCAAACTTTGACTTTGAATTTACCCAGTCGAACAACCTCGACCTTCGACTTGTTGTCGATCCACCTCAACTTCGATTGTTAGTTGATCCACCTCAACTATAATTTCACTATAAAGAATATAAAAACCCAACACCAATATGTACCTTACCGTTTATTTGATAACTCATTCATGTTCGGTATTATCAGGTAGCTGCAACTTCTCGAGTCACCTTAGTTGCACATGTACGAGCTTCTAAGGTGACTAATAGTGAGGGTCATTCATTCATTCATTCCCAGTGTACTTATCTCCCTAAATTGAGCTAATTCATTCATTCCTTCCTTCATTCAATTTCCTCCCTCAGTTAGGATGATGTTATTTTACTATTCTATTCCCTCATTTTACTCTTCTATATTTTGTAGAGAAGTGAGTATGAGGGTCCTTATCTTTCGATAACTATAGATATCCCTACCAGCTTTGGTTGAGAAACTAATCCAACACAAAATTTCCAATTCAATTTCTTTAACAAATCATATAAATTCTATCAGTATAGATTATTAGGAGTAAAAGGACATTTCTGTATAGAAAATAAGCATCAAAACCGAGAATTCAACCTCGATTCCGATATCACAGAAATGATATGGGTGTTCCTCATATTCATACACGAGATCCACACATGAGAATAATAATCTCCTCCCCTCCATATAACTGATTCCACCTTTCTAATTTTTAGTTTCATCGCTCTCCAATTAGAAATGGGTCGAAGGAGCCTTAGAACTTTAAGCCCTCAACCGATTCAATAAGGAAAATATATTTACGTAATGATGATAATGATGGATTACTGAGAGGGGGGGTGAATCAGTAATAGCGTAATTATAATCATTTTTCTTTAAATATTATATCAATGTAGAATTAATATCCAATAATGAGCAGTAAGAAATAAACAATCACACACATACACATTAAACCAGTGTTTTACGTCGAAACCCAAATCGGGAAAAAACCACATAATGATTTTTCTTATATGTCTTGAAGAATTACATTCATTGGAATCACCAACTTCCTTTGTTTTCCAGCTGCAACTGGAAGGAGGCTCCAACCCCCTAGTTTCTCAGGCTACAACCTGAGGGAAGCTCCAACTCCCCAATTCTTTGGCTACAACCAAAGGAGGCTACAACCCCCTTTGTTCTCCAACTATAACCAAAAGGTGGCTACAACCACATGTCCTTGCCCCGTCCTGCCACCCTGAAGTAGAAGTAGAATGATGGAACCACTGTCACACTATCACTGTGAGATATACCGTTGTAAACCTGTACCAATAAATCTGAACCATGCATCAAC
>SNQJ01S0244720.1:0-13242 GCA_010110895.2 Picea sitchensis
AAAATTATGGGTGCTTCCACTATCAACCAGAATGATGACCTTCCGATGCTTGATGTAATCGATTAACTTGAGGGTTTGGGGGGTGGAGAAGATAGTGAGAGCATGGAGAGAAATGATCAGTTCCACTTCAGGAGGGTCTGAGGGAGGGGTTATGTTAGTGATTTCAGGTGACTCAGGCACAAGGGGGGTTTCAACATCCTCTTCCGAAATATCCTCAGAGATGGCCATAAAAAGATTTTGTTCCTTACACTTGTGGCCTGGGAAATATTTGTCATCATAATTATAACAAAGGCCTTTGAGTTGGCATTCAGACATTTCATCCCTGGTCAATTTTTGGATCTTTAATGCGGCGGAGGGAGTAGTGGAATTTACAGGTTTAGGGAAAGGGATAAAGGAGGGTTTATGGTTTTGAGAGGATACAACCTGTTGTGCTTCTTTATCTTTTTTAGTAGCCTCCACCCAACTCAAAGGTCGAGCCATGAGGACATGGGCCTGAATCTCATCCTTAAGGCCACTGATAAAACACTCTCGAAAGAAAGCATCATTCATGCCCTCTGTTTGAAAAGCCAGGCGCTCAAAGGCAGCTATGAAGTCTTCTATTGTTCCTGATTGTTTCAAATTTTTCAAACGGCCCAAATGGTTGGTGTCGGTGTCAAAGCGTTCATAAAGCTCAGTCACAAATTGGGTCCAAGCAATATACCCTTGACGGGAAGTTTTTCTCCATTGCCACCATTGCCAACATTCTTGATCTAGATGGAGAACACCATACCGGAGTTTGGCCAAGTCATATGTAATGTCGTATAAAGAGAAATAATGTTCCATTTGGGTGACCCAACCAGTGGGGTTTGAGCCATCAAATTTGGTCACATCCACCCACGGAAGGCATAGGTCATGTTGAAAGTGATGGGGCTGAAAGGTATGGGGATGGGAGGAATGTTCACCTTCAGTATTTGGAGGTGCGTCAGAGAAAGGGTCGTCTGTAGGGATCTTCAGTTTGGTGCAGAGTGATGCAAAGACAGATTCAAGTTGGGTGGTCAGTTCTTGTTTAACTTCCTCCATTGAGGACTGCATAGTTGTATTGATGGATGTATCGATGGAGGCAACAATAGCACTGAGTTGTTTCACTTCTTTTTGGGTCTCGAGGAAACCATATTACAAGGTGTTGAAGCGAGCTTCCAGGTCTTGGCTACAGGTATGGGCCATGAGGATGGGTGAACTGAAAAGGGGCGGGCAGGGTCAAAAAATTTTCCTAAAAATGATATGGATGAATGTTATAAGGGCAAAGAGATGAATCTAATGGAATACGTCTCAAATAATGGTGAAAAAATTTCCAGACTCGTTTTTTTTTTTTTTTTTTTTACACCTACGGAGTTATACTCTAGTCTAAAGAATACTACAGCGATGAAATCCCCAAATGCTTAACCAGAAAGAAATGTGTATTTACTTGGAAACCTGAACACAGTTGTGTGGCAATAGATATTGTCTATTTTAATTTGTTTATGTTTCTGTCCCCCAAGGGTTAGGTATTCAAGGCTTCTACAGACAAGGGTTTGCCCTGTGCTATAGCTCTCTGATATACGTGTGGGGTCCAACAGTAGTACTCAACCCAATATCTCAGGGAACTAACTAAGGAGGATAGACTGTACCCTTAGCCGTACTACCCGACTACCCAGGTACTAGAGAGTATCTTCCTGAGTGTTGTTCTCGATGGCACTATAGCAGTCAAGCGGCCGATCGGTTTATCTAAAGAGGGATTCAGGAAATCTAGGTCGATCCGTACACAGGTGTTTTCTAATGCGCTACCACTCGAAGGGGTACCAACAGGGGTTACAAGGGTGGCCAACAGATGTGCACTTAAGAACCACTTGTATTTCTTGAGTGTATGAATCCCTCAACCATGGGTTTATGTGTGTAACGACAGATCTTTGTGGCTTAAAGACGTCGGAATACATTTCTACCCTGGAAAAAAATTCCCACAATTTCTGCCAAGGAAACTGCTCTTATACCACTTGTAATATACCAGATATAAAAAGTATGCAGGACAGAAATAAAATGCTAGAAATGGCAGAATAACAGTAATATAACTAGCAAAATCTCCACAATAACATAGAAATGATATAACAACAACAGAAATAGCACTTTGATTCAGTAAGCAATGTTCACGAGCCTCTTCGAGGGGGCAACCTCTAGTCGAACAGCGCTCTGTTACAATAATCTCCAAGCTAGGGTTTTCAGGCCCTCGACCCTTATTTATACTAAATATGTCTATCAAGAGAAGCATCTAGAGGAAGATCCTTCTAGAAGCGAAAGCTTCTATTAGGTCTTCTTACATCTGCCTTATTCTATTTTATTGAAAGGCCTTATTAATATTGACCTTTATTACATCAAAATATATTGATCTACCTATGTGTGGGTTAGGACCCTAACATTAAAGCAGCATCCCATGACCACTTCGCAAACCTCTACTCAAATGGTGAAGAGGCAGAGCCTTCAAGTATACATTCCATGCTTGAAAACATCTTGAGTCCGGTCACTAGAAAATAAAATGCAGATCTTATGAAACCTATCTCCGAGGCTGAAATTTCACAAGCAAGTTGGAGCTTTGAACCTGAAAAAGAACCCGAACCAGATGGATTCTCCATCTCCTTCTACCACTCCTTCTTGGAAATCATCAAAACTGATATCATAATAATGCTTCAATGTGTTCACCAATCCTTAAGGATTGGGGGGAATACAAACTCCTCTTTCCTTTCTCTCATATCCAAAGAAACAAATCCTACCTCCTTCTTAAGATTCCATCTTATTTCACTGTGCAACTCCTCCTATAAATTTCTCACCAAAATAATAGTCAATCACTTGAAAAAAGTCCTCCCAAATCTAATTTCCCCAAACCAAGGTGGTTTCATGCAGGATCAACAAATTATGGATAATATAAATCTATTTCAAGAGGTGATACACACAAGATACATCGCAAAAGGAAAATGTATCACTGTCAAACTGTATATGGAAAATTATTTTTATTGTGTCAAACACTCATTTCTTTTTCAAGTTATGGAATGCTTCGGATTCAGTAAAAATTTCATAAAATGGATATCAACATGCATAATCAACCCTTGGATTTCCCCCCTGGTGAATGGCAGACCATCAACCTTATTTCAAGCCAGAAGAGGCCTTATACAAGGTTGTCCTCTTTCCCCTCTTCTTTTCATCATTGTGGTTGATTCCCTCAGCAAAAAGTTGGAGCAAGAGCATGAGAACGAGAATGAGAACCTATTGTTGGGCTATTTAATTATTGTAATAAAGTCCCACATAAATGTCAACGAGGTTCGTAAATTGATGAACTGCAAGCACAGTATGTGAAAGTAAATGATAGAAGTATATCCTAACTTGTCATTCAAGGATCAAGAGAACTACGTAACCTACTAATCATGCATGAACTCAAACAAAGCAACCATTACTCCACACAGATACCGAATAACCAAGCTAATAAATCAACTACTTAAATTCTATTCTATGCATAAAAAGCAATCATCCATTTATCAATGAGAAACAAAATGAAAATAGAATAAAAATTACCCAAGCAGATGCCTATATCAATCAACAACATGGATCCATTCAAGTCTCCATGTAATCATGTTACTGACCTAGAATAAGACTAATCAGCTTCAGAGTAATTCGTAATGACTAATATTATTCTTAACCTAAGATGCTTACTTTGCAACAAGAAGGACAGACGGCAAGGTGCTATTGCATTCTTACCCACAGAAAACAACTCTGTATGTAGGGGAATGACTCTGAAAGAGTCTTGCCACAAATCTTGACACTTCAATTAGTGGGTGAAGCAGCAAAATAACAATATTCTATAAAAACTTACAACTGTCAAATAAGGAATGTGAACACACAGTTTGCACTCTATTAAAATTGAACTCGAATGTAAGCACACAACATGCACTTCTATTAAAACTAAGCTCTTGTCCCCTGAAATGTCATCTCTTTGTTTCTACAATACCTCTCGAGGTCACACCACACTCAACAAGCAAATAACTCAAAATCCCATTAATAACCTATGCCCTTAATACCACAGAGTCTAAATATAGTAACTAAATCCTCTGCAGATACAATCCATTCTTTCAACAATCAAAGAGTATTTAAAGCTTATTAATATGTGACCAGGTCATCACAAAACTTCTATCTATACCTAATATTAATTTGTCTTATCTTAGGATAAGCAATGAAGTATCTTCTCTTAAGCAGATGGAAGTTACAGTGTGATCATACATCTCATTCTAGATCTTTAGAATTTACTCATTAAACCAGTCTTCATTAATCCAGAATCAATATTGTATATATTTCATTATAACTCCAGGTTGTCACACACACAGTAGATGATTTCAAGATCTTAGTCCAGTTTATCCAGTGAGTCAGCTGAGCGCTTAGTTTATTCATCAAGTGTGTGAAGCATTTAGATTAGATATTCGTGATTAAGTAAACTGCCAATAAATATTGGAACGCATGCAACCCTCAAGATTCTATAGAAAAGAGATATGCTTTGGTGAAATGAAAATATGTAATCATTCATTCACAAACTATATGTCGATATGAATACTTTTCCATTGTACTAAGGGCAGTTTGATTTACAACTTATGAGAAATCCCCAATGGGTAAAGAACGCATAAAGATCAAGTAAATCCTATGGTCTAAATATCTCTCCACACCAATCCATTCAGAAACACAGCTACAACAACGTAGAGAATAAGTAGTATACAAATAACTCAACTTACCAGGGGATGTGGGCCCATGCCTTCGCAAGTGAGCAAAAGTGATTCAGTAACTCACCAAGCTATAAACAGGAATAAATCAAAACTCTAATTAATATCAAACATAAATCCCTAATCTACTCATAGTATATCCATCACAATATAAAGAACAAGAAATGAGTAACACATTCTTTTATTATATTCAGCAAAGGGTATGTACAAATCAATTTTTACACAGAGCGAATCCCTCTATATATATCAAGTTCTGAGTATATCAGATTACATTGCTTTCCCCTGTTATCGTGAACTTAGGGGACAAAAATGACTTAAAAAAACTATAAGATATTGCTAACCATGATTTCCTCTATCTTAGGAAATCATTTTAACCATCTTAGATATCGTTCCTATGTTGATTTCATACCTCGATCTGGTGTTGCACTGGAATATTTTCTCATGGATTGAGATTTCATGTAATAGAGAAATGTTAGGCACAGGGGAAATGGTCAACACCCATCACATTAACCATAGGAGCAATACCCATGTCGCCAACTCCATCCTGGGCGCACGCAACTAGGAGAAGCCATAGTCTCGGGTATTGGAATGCCTGCATAGGTACTGAAAGGCCATGAATGGTGTGGGAACAACTGTTACATTAAAAAGGTAAGTGCATTTTTATCATTGGTAAAATATAGCTAAAATATCCTAATTAATTTATCAAGAACTTCATAAAATATTGAAATAAACAACCTTTACCTCATGTTACACTCATGATCTTTAGGCAAGCAAAAAGGGTAGCAATAGGAGGCAATAAGTTGGATTTCAATGCCTAGGTAGGGGATAAATATCCAAAAGAGGTGTATGGCGAGTGAAAAAATGGGAGCTCAACATTACCCCCACACCTAATTATTTGCATGTCCTCATGCAAAGATATCCCAAAACTGTTCAAAATTGAAATACACAATTTCTTCAACCATTAAGAGAGTCATGTAGCATTTAGCAGGATGTTGAGGCCTAAGTTCTTTTTCTCCAACCTATCGCTCCTCCTTGGTTGTTCTGGCTGAAGTATATTATGCATCTACTTGTTGATATTCTTTGTTTCAAATTGAAGTTTCTCAATCTCTTCCTAAAACTTTTTACTCTGGCCCTTTAACTGTCGATTTTCTCTTTCAATACACCTATTTAGGACAGGCAGTTCCATGACCTCCTGTTCCAACTTTTTAACTTTTCTGCTTCTCTTTCTGAGTTTCTTTTCTAGGAGACTTTCACTAACAGATTCATCTATTAGGATGTTTGAACCCTCACAATCCTCAACTCTTTTCTTAGAAGGTCCAGGAATAATTATGATGGGAGTCTTTGGAGTCTCGGGTTGTTTCTCCTTTGCAATTTGATGCATATCCTTCTACATTTCATCATTACACCCTCCTTCTCCTGCGTGGTTGAACAAGTATTCTTGTGGCTCTACTATTTCATCTGGATCAACAGGATTGTTTATCTCTTTCTCATTAGGGCCTACAAATTTTGTACATGGTTGATATTGTTCCACGAGCTTGGGGCACTTAAAAATTTTAAAGATCTTTGAAATGGGAAAGGTATCCTCATCATCACCGTCAATAGGGATTGGTTCCTCATGTGTTGTATCATGTGGGTACATGGGGGGCACCCCGCAATCTGAACAAACAGTGGAAAAGGTCCAGGGAAAAGAGGGAAAATCCCAAGACCAACCCACTGAAGAGCCACAAGTTGGTAGGCCAGTTTCAAACATCAATCCAATATTAGAGAAGATTGTCAACCAGGAGCATATATATCAACTGCTTAAGATCCCCCACAACATGGTCATTTAACAAGTGGAAAGTTCTGTGGTGGGAGGAAATCCAGGATTGCAAGTAGGAGACAACTTTACCCTTCATCAAAATCCAATAGATGAGCCACCACTATCGCCAAGCCCGGAGGAATTTAGTATATTTGGCCACATGGAAGACGAAGAAGAAAGAAATAGGGAACCAGAAGGAGAGACCACTTTTGGATTCCCCATACTTGATTTAATGTTGAATGTAAACATGAAAAATATTCCCCTTTCGGTCCTTCCAAATTTCAGAGGTATGGTCACAGAGTATCCAGAACTTTTTTCTTTGATTTTGCCATTCTCTGTAGAAGCTATAATTATGTTGATGATGCAGAAAAATTAAAATTGTTTCTAGCAACCTTAAAAGACTCCACTCTAAGATGGTTCATGGGACTTGAATATTATTTTATCCGATCTTGGGAAGATATGAAAAGTACTTTCCTTAAAAAATATCAAGACTACTGTAGGACCAGAGACTCTCGCAATGAAATATTTAATATGCAACAATCAGAGAAGGAGAGTCTTGAAGACTAAGTAGAAAGTTTTCTCTATAATCTTCAGAAAACCAAACAGAGTACTTTAAATAATGATACCATTAGGAGTATCTTCCTTGAAGGGATACAAGAAGAATACATTGATGTGCTAAATCTGATGGGTGCATGTGATGTCTCTCAATTGCCATTTGTTGACATCTATGATTTATGCAGGAGATATTCTAGGAGTCAAGCAAAATCTAGTAAGGGGATAAGAGTTGTTTTTCCAAAAGTAACAAAATCTGCTACAGGAGGTGGCGTATCAAGGATAGAATTAGGAAATTTACTGGAAAAATTTAAAACAGAAATTCTTGGTACTCTTAGTTCTCAACTAGATATGTTTCAAGTTAAGAAAACGCAAGAAGAAGAGAAGGTTGTTGTGTATTTTTTTTTTCCCCGTTGTCGAAAGAAGCATCCATTTAAAGAATGTCCATTAGATAATGTGTAGGTTTGTGCAATATGTGTGGAGGATCATGAGACAGAGAATTTCCCCTCACTGCCCGGACTTAAATCTATATATAAAGAAAATAGGGAGGTGGTAGAATATCCTTTTCAAGCTGCAATAAATAAACCATGGCAGCCAAGAGCCCAAGGTATGTCCCAATATCCTTTTTCATCATCTTTTTCACCCTATAATGTTTATCAACAATAGTGGAACACTCAAATTCCATGGAAAAATACTTGGCCACAACAACAAACTCAAACTCAACCTTGGCAGCAGAATTGGAGAGGTAAGCCTCACGGGATTATGCCTCAACAACAGTTCCCAATGCCTTATCCTAACTACTCGCAATACACCCCACCCATGCCATCATTGTTTCCAACTACACAAACAACAATCCCACAATTACCACAACTGGCTGCAAACCAAAACCCTCCCAGACCAACGCAAATGCTTGCATAGCCGGTACCAAATCCAAACAATAGAGTTGCACAACCCACCTTTAATGTTGAGATGTATCCCTTTCCAAATCACCTGATCACTCCTATGCCCATTCAAAATATACATATGAGATAGGGAGAAGTTGTGAAACCAAGAGATTCCACGGTTGTCATTGAGGAAGAAGAAGAAACTCCTGAACAACCAACAAATGGCAACCAACCCAGAGACATAGTTACTCCCTCTACTCAGACACAAACATCTACTACTCCTAAAGAGCAGCCATATCCATAAAGGTTGGCCATAGAAAAGTCAATAGTCCTCCCTGAATTTGACTTGGAAGTTGAGCTATGGAATGTTTGTGTCAAAATACCCCTGCTGCAAGCTATAAAGGATATTCCCATTTACGCAAAAATTGTCAAGGATTTATGCATTAAGAAACCTGGAAGGAAACAAAAAGACCCCCCCACTATCCACGTAGCAGGTCAACTGGTCGAGCTAATGTCTAGGAAACCATTGGTGAAAAAGTATGAACACCCTATTGTAACACCCCTATTTCCCCCAACTTGTAATTAATCATTAATTAGGGTTACCAAGTTGTGGCATGGGAATAGTGTAAATGTATTATTGTTTGAGTTACCAATAACTGATTGTGGGGGTGAAGCCTTGAAAGTACTGGCCATTATATCACTAGAGGAAAGAATGTGAAAACTATAAGAGACGGTTCATTATATCAAATAACCCCAAATTTCCCTTTGATGAGGATAATAAACCTCCTTCGGATCCCAAGGAGAGAAATCAGTTAATGACGAAAGGACCAGTGGTTGAATTATCAACCACCCCCATGAATGGAAGCATGGTCTAGTTGCAGAATGTCAGCTCGAAGTACCACTGGGTGTATTAGACCAGATTGACCCAAGTTTCCTTCTAACAGAAGGAACAGGATAGGAGGGATGTGCGTGCAAGGCACACGAGGGAATACAAAGATGAGAGTTGAGAATGCGAGAAATATTTCAGCAGAGAACGAGCAGAGGGCCACGATATTGATGCAAAGAAAGCATCTGATAAACCTCATCAAGGCTGTGATAGAGAGAGAGATCTCTGAGAGTATGCAGAGAACGAGACCTGAGTTGAAGGCCGCGAGCTTGATGTTGAGGAGGCATCTGCTAAACCTCGCAGAAGATGCGAAAGAGAAATAATCGATGAGAATTGGCATAAATTACCTGGTGATATCATGGCTTGGCATAGGGGTGGCTAGAGAACTAAGAATGAATGCCTTTGAGCCTATGGTTGGGTGGAAGGACAAACACCCATAGTCAGTTAGTTGGATACCACCTTTAACAGATAAGTAATTGCATATCTTGTGTATTTAAGTGATAATTTTGAATTAAAGATGGATATCCTATGAATGTTGCAGGGATGGATATGTTTGCTTAATGATTTATATTGTATCCCTTCAATTATGCCTAATTGTGTATTTAAGAAAATAAGAAATTATATGGCATGTACATGTAAATGCTTGAGCCCTGTGGTGGCTCAAGTTAAAAATAAATGAACTATGAATTCGTTGACTTTGGGTATAGCCTCACATGCGAATTCTAACACTCCCAGTCATTCTGAAGGAAGGGATCAGCCAAAGATTAGGAGAGGTAGTGCATGTGTGCACAGAACCTCTGTGAGGGGTACAGGGATCAAGAACCCCTTTAGTTCTAGAATTGATAGATGAGCGCAAGAGGTGCGTGGAGTATTTTTGTAAGCGTTAAGTTCAAGAGAATTAGCACAAATTACCTAGGTACTTAAGGAGCTCGCAAAGCTTAGGTAGGATAGTGATATTTAAGTCCCGAAAGGAGACATCCTTTCATTTGGAAGACGAATGGATGAGATTGGTTCGGGAGAAGCTGAAGTTCTTCACGTTCATTAGATATGGAGAAAGAATGTGGGTGTTAACCCTTAGAGCCCTTCGGACTTCATGGATCCGAAGAATCAAGCATATTCGTTGCATCAGAGGTGAAACCCCCCGAAGTCCCAAAGTTAATCTTGGTCGTAGATCTGAGGATGCCCGGGAACTATCCCGACCGTCGGATCTATGATATAGTCACTCCGACGTTGATGACTTTGGGAGGATAGAGGTTTGGTAGCACCAAAACTCTTAAAGTCCCGAAGTTGATGTGGATAGTGGATCTAAGGATCCTTCAGGATCCCTCACGACCGTTCAATCGTGGGGACACGAGTATCAACGTCGAGATCCTGTGGGAGCCCATGTGTCGAGTGACGGGGTTTCTAGGTGTCCCTCTCAGAGTGGCACACACTGGGATCCAAAGGACCCTTGAACAAAAGTTACAATGCGAAGAGCCGAAGCAGATCTGAGTCATCCAAGACAAAGGGACAAGTGTCGTTAGATCCTTCACTTCGGGTGAAATCACTCTGGGAGAAAAAGGGATGTGTTGAACAAGAACTCCCGAAGGCTGGAGAGTCGGAGTTCATCTGAGTCGTCCATCAGTTGAGGAGAAGTGTCAGTAGATCTTCCATTTCAGGAGATAGCCACTTTGGAGGAAAGTGGGGTCACACGAGTTGAGAACTCTTGAACATTGAAGTCCTGAAGAAGATCATAATCGTCAATCACAAGGGACATGTGGCACTCGATCTATAACTCCGAGTATGGATTACTTCGGAGAAAAAAGGTGTAGGAATGTTTGAAACTACCAAACATCGAAGTCCCAAAGTAAATCAGGGTTGTCGAAATCCCTGAGGACACACGGTGTTAGAGCATGAACTTTGGAGGTTTACCACTCTGAAGGATTCACATGGTGGTTGTCTTGGCGTCTGGTCATATCCCATGGTCATATGCAAGTATAGGGGGATGACAGAACCAGAAGAACTTGGGAGAGAATATCTACCAGCTCTGAGCCCGTTTTGGAGCATGGAGATCATGGTTAGGAAGCTATGGAAGAGAAGAATGGAACAGAGACCCCGAGTGAGGGTATTGATTCTCCTAAGAAGAGCAAAAATTTGATTCCCCACCACGGGTGTGTTACAAATTGGTATCGGAGCTAGTTACAACACTTAGCCTACTTGGGCTCATGCACGAGTCATATGAAAATAGTTCTGGAGGAATTTAAGGGGTAACACCCTATCTTACCACATTCCTAAGAGGCGTAGAAAACCTCTATTGAAGAGAGGAATGAGATTATTTATTGTTGATAGATGTTTTGGAAATTGGCATTGTATGTTGCTAATGTCCCCAAATAAAGAAGTTGACTCCACTGTAAAATTGTACGTGATGTTGCATAGTCATAAGATTTAGTTACCAAGGCTAAAGATGAGATTGTGGAGAATGTTACTGCCAAACATAAATCATCTGCATAAGTTGCTTGAGTAGAAAGATGCAGATGTAAACTACAGTTGGGATTTTACCCAACAATATTGAATTGTGCTAGTCTGTGAAAAAGGAAGCCTAGCATTTCTTGGGAAATGGTAGTCAATCCTACATGAATGGGATTATGTTGAAGAACACTCATATTTAAACTAAAATAGCAATGTGAACTGATGGAAAGGATTCGTAGCAGTAATGATTAATCCTTTAATGAAGGGTTAACTCCTAGTATAGGTGTATAACTCCTCACGATAAGAGGAATGAGTCTGGTGACCATTCCCTAAAAAGGGAGAGCATGCGCAGCTGTTAGGTTTCAAAGTGGACAGAGAAACGAATTTTTTTTCTGGGTACAGGAATTGTTGGACATGGTTTTTCTAATCAAGTTGATAAACAGAGCTGTAGAAATATAGAGTGATTGAGTGAGAAATCACCATAGCATCCCTTGCTTGGTGGATAGGAAACTAATATGCCAGAGTTGTCGTGGGAGGAGGAGAGTGGCCTCCATCCTTGGCTGTGCTAAACAGAAGGAGGAATTCTAAGTGTAATGGTCAAGACCAATCTTGACCTAAAGGTACTCTAGATTTCTGAACTAGGATACTTAGTAAGTAACACAATTCGAAATTGCATTTGGACTTTAAGGGAATAGTCCAAATGGTAATAGACATTAAATTGTTAAAATTAAGATAAAATGGTTGACTAAATGTTGGTCTTGTATGTGGTAAAGGAAGTGTTGGGGCACTTCTAGAAGCCCAATGGGTCAGATTGACAGCCAATGGTGGATGGTAGCCATATAGATATAGTTGGAAGCTAGTTTGGTTGATTTTGTTACCTTGGGCATGGTTATAATTGCCCAGATTGTATTTATAAGTTAGGTAATGTTCCAGGGAGGTTGAGACAAGAGTTTTTTCCTGCTAGTTGTTATCGTATGAAAAGGGAACCTAGTTATGACTATGTCTAACTCAACTTCCATGTGCATGTCGTGTGAATGACTGCAAGCTCTCAACTGGGAGGGAAACTCAGTGTTGAGTATCCCTATGAGGCTTGTCATAAGAATGGAAACAATATCCTTTGGGGAGGATCTAGAAGTCTGAGATGCCCATGTGCATGCATGACATGAAAAGGGTGCAAGCAATGAGCTTGCATGATGAATGTTTGGTTAGTTTTGTGTGTGTTTATGCTTGAATACATGGATTTAATGCATTGTGAAGCTTCTTGATATGAAGCCTGATAGTAATACCAGTTAGGTATGAATATATTAAACATGAAATTGATGCACATGTATGATGTAAGGATATATGTATACTAAAGGAACAATATGGTTTCCTTTATGAGTGATATGTAAGGCAATAATTGCACTTTCCAAGATTAAGTGAATACCATGGATGCATGGTTGACTCCATTTTTGAAGAGTCGTGAAAGTTTTGTTTTGAGTGATAGCTTAAGGGGAATGTGCTCCACTCCCTTGAGAAATATGAGTATAAATAAATGAAAGAGTAAATGAGAAAGGATGGTATGTTGTCAGGATAAGAGGCAAATGATTAGCCTTTAGGATCACATAAGAATGATTTTGAACAGTCATGAGTTGACTAATTTTAGAATAGAGATATATGTAGGCTGTGAAATATACCCATGGTAGCTACACACAGACTTTTGATTATGCATATGGTTAAGTACATCATGGATGTAAGTTAACAAAACCAGAATATGTATGGATACATAATTTGAGTGCATTAAAAAGATGCATGTTTATATTCCTTGGGGATATTTGGTAAACTACTAAATCTAACTCAAGGTTGAGGCCATCACATATAGTGATGGACATGCAATAAGGAAGTTGCATGCTGAGGGAGTTTCAT
>SNQJ01S0244721.1:2553-13242 GCA_010110895.2 Picea sitchensis
ATATAAGCTTGAAACTTTTCTCATGTTTTCTTTTATTTTTTCTAGATTATTATTTAATGTGTTGTTGGTAACTTAACATGCATAGATATATAATGATCAAACATACAAAATACACAGAGACATTGATTTTCCTGAGGAAACCCATAAAGGGTAAAAACCTCTTCTTCTTGATATGGTAAGTAATCTTTACACTCTGTACATTATCATACTTATGAGCTCCAACTCATTGTGAGGCTACCACCTCTGTTTTGCAAGCTACAACTTGCTGAGAGCACCAACTCTCTGGATTCTCTAGCACCCACTAGAAGGAAGCACAAACTCCCTAAGTGTTCCAGTACCAACTAGATGGAAGCCCCAACTTCCAGTCACACAGGCATGACCTGTATAACAGGGAACAATAGTTCTCCCTTGCACCACCCTTCCACCCTAGTTTTTCTGGCTGCAACTAGATGGAAGCTACAAATACCTGTGTTCAAGCACCCACTTAAACCTCTGAGGACAACAGTCCTCCCTAACACATCCCTACCACCCTGAAATCTAAAACTTTTCTTTTCGTGTTCTATTTGAGACAATGTTTATTCAAAGACTTACTAGTCACTTCATTGTTCTGCCACACTAAATTGCTCTGCCTCAATCAATGTCTCTCTCCTTGCATCTTCTTGAACTTTTCGATCTCCTGCTCTAACTCTGCATGTGAAACTTAGCCTACTTTTTTTTGTCTCAAATATACATTCTTGTTCCCTGCTTCTGCTCCTCTTTTTATCCTGCAGACTTCATAATTCTACCTACATGAATCACTCCCAATAATCACAACACCGATCTCTTCTATGTTCCACATTTTTATAGTCTATGTGCACCTTGTGCATGCTTCATCCGCTATCACACTGCATACACTTCACTGCATTCATCATCACTGGTCCTTCTACTAAGATCCTTTGTCTTTACTTACTATAACAGTCTTCGACCCATTTCCATCTATTAGTTGACTCTATGATGAGTCTGCACTCCACTGGTCCTCGAGACTCTTCGTCTTCTCTGTTGATCACCCTGAAGACTCTTCAAATTCTCTGGCAGAAACCATCAGTGGTCTCTAATAGTTACACCAAGGGTCTTTGGCTCCTCTGGCAGTCACCCTACATCTTCTCAAATTTTCTGGCAGATGCAATCA
Organism: Picea sitchensis; assembly: GCA_010110895.2. NCBI lineage: Eukaryota > Viridiplantae > Streptophyta > Pinopsida > Pinales > Pinaceae > Picea > Picea sitchensis. The sequence goes on from SNQJ01S0244721.1 coordinate 3,722, forward strand.
CTTCATTCTAGAAATTGCTGAGAGAACCTCCACGCATTCATGCATTTTGGCGCCTTCTCTCTTCCTGAGGAAAAATTCACAGTGGGTGTTTTAGCATTTCTGGCTAAGCCCATTCCTTTCACATGTGGCCTCGGGCGGTGACCAAACTCCTATTCAGAATTTGTTTCGTGATTTCGCGTTCCGGGATATCCAGCTACGAGTTGCCTTTCTCCACTCGTGAAACTTCAAAATGGATCCTAGATTTGCTAGCTACTTCCCCTCACTTCTGTTGATATGACCATTGGGTGTGACCACATCCCCATTCAAAAGTGAATTTCATGATTTCGCACTTCGGGGATTCTCCAGTGAGTCCCTTGACTCCTCTAATTCTCGGTACCTGGAATGGAGCCTAGCTACTCTATCTCCTTCCATTCATGTGACCACCGATGGTGACCAGGGGCCAAGTCCGAAAATGCATTTCACAATTCATATTGCAAACTCCGAAATGGATCTTGGATTTTCCATCTCTTATCTCTAGCTCTCGATGATGTGACCATGAGTTAGGACCACTCACCAATCAAGCAGGCACTTCTCTCTCTAGATCAACGTTCCACAACATTTTGTGATCCAACGGCCGTGATCATGTCGCGACCTCACATATTGTGAGTTCCCTCAACAATGCCTTTGACTTTCTTGATTTGTGAGTCAATGAAATCCCAATCGCTCACCACGTGTCCTCTAGCTCCAATGACCAGGATCATTTCATGACCTTCCATATCGTGAGTTCCAGCAACTCCTTCCTCTGGAATTCCCAATATGCGAAACGCATAAATGGATCCATATCAGATCAACGGTCGAGATTTATCGTTTATCCAACAACTCAGATATTTTTTCAATTTTGCATATCACGAGTTGGAAGGTTAGGGCCCTCTTTCCTTTGACCTTTCAGTCAGCGAAATGTTGATCTGTAGCCATGTGTCCTGCCCAAATATGGACGGTCCTCCTGCTTTCAGGATTTTGTAATCCCGCTTCACCTTGCACTTTAAAGATCATGCAAGTTCTCCTGGATCCAATGACGGTCGGTCCCCGTGCTCGGATATAATTCCCAAGATCTGTCCTCCATCTGTACACTCCTCCTGTCTAGACTTACGATGTCTTTCAAGCCTATTTTCCATCAAATGACAGGCGCACTCTGCCTGTGTTGTCTGCCTGTGTTGTTCTTGCCTGTAACCATACCATCATGTTCTTGCCATCAATGACAAGCATGCTCTTCCTGTAAACATGCCAACAATCTCCCCCTTTGGCATTGATGGCAACCCTGAACAACTGCGCTAATATTTTTGTACCTCCAGCTATAGCATATAGTCTGGACCACTCATTTTCTCCCCCTTTTACATCAATGTCAAAGAAAACATGCTCCCCCTGAGCTGTTGCAGTATTTTTTGGAGAGATCAGATATTGAACCAATACATACTCCCCCTGATAGGATGGACTCTCTTAGGTTGATAATGGGATCATGCCCAACTTCTAGCATAGATACTCAAACTAAGCTTGTGAAAGCGGTTTAGTGAAGATAACAACAATCTAATCTTTGGATAGAATATAATGCACAGAAACCACAGAGTTGGTTACCTGTTCCCTCAAGAAGTGATACTTGATGGGTATATGTTTGGTCTTGGAGTGAAAGACAAGATTCTTTGACACACTAATTGCACTGGTATTATCAAAATGAATTGGGATCAGTGCAGTATATTTAACCTCCAAGTCTGCAAGTGTCTGAATCATCCACAATACTTGGGTACAACAAGTGGCAGTTGCAATGTATTCAACTTATGTAGTTGATAGTGAAATGGAACCTTGCTTCTTGCTCAACCATGATACAAGATAATCTCCTAAAATGAATGCACCTCCACTCTCTTTTCCTTTCATCCACGCAGTTAGCCCAATCAACATCTCAATAGACTGATAGTTGGAAATTTTGATTCCTAGGATACCATAGACCATAGTCCATTGTTCCTTTCAAATATCTGAATATTCTTTTTACAGCTAACAAATGACTCTATTTAGGTGCAGCCTGATACCTTCCTACCATTCCAACAACATGCATTATGTTTGGATGGGATGATGTGATGTACAATAGGTTGCCTATCATAGACATATATGAACTCTGGTCAACATCAAGTGAGCCATCATCATTGCTTAACTTACATCCAATGACCATAGGTGTGGAATCTTCCATTTGAAACATTTTCAACATTTTTCTTAGATATTTCTCTTGATAAAGAAATAATCCTTCAAACCTCTGAGTAATTTGCAGAACAAGAAAAAATGGCAGTTCCCCTATCATAGACATTTCAAATTCAGACTACATGGCAGAAGCAAACCATTGTACCAATGAAGCATTATTGCTTCCGAAGATGATTCCATCTACATAAACCAACACGATGAGCAAATCATCACTCTCTGTTTTGATATATAGATTGTTGTCAACCATTCATCTCTTGAACCCTTTGTTTTGAAGATACTTATCCAATCTGTAATACTAGGCACGAGGAGCTTGTTTCAACCCATATAAATCTTTCTTCAACTTGCTGACAAATTCAGGGTTATCTGACAGCTAGAAACCCTCTAGTTGTTCCATAATGACTTCTTCTTTTATATCTCCATTTAGAAAATATGACTTGACATCCATTTTATAGAATTTGAATTGTTTATGGCAGGCATAGGCAAGAAACATTCAAATAGCTTCTAATCTTGCTACAAGCAAAAATGTTTCATCAAAGTCCAATCCTTCTATTTGAGCATATCCTTTGCAAGCCAATATAGCCTTATTTCTAACAATATTTCCTTGTTCATTCATCTTATTTTTGTAGACCCATTTGGATCCTATTGTATTTGTATTTGTTGGCCTAGGAATGAGTTCCCAAGTGTCATTCTTTTCAATCTGATCTAGTTCCTCATTCATTTATTTTACCCAGTTTACGTCTTTACTGGCTTCATTAAAGTTCTTGGGTTCCATCATGGATATGAAGGCTATGCTTTATTTATTGGTGTCTTTGATTATCCTTCTCCTGGTTTGTACACCTTTGTCTTTCTCACCAATTATCTGACTTTCAGGATGATTCTTTTGAGTAATTCTGGAGGAAGGATTTGATGTTGATTTTCATCCTGACTCTTCTTGTTTGGGTGTCTCTTCTCCACATGATTCATCATCTTCTTGTGACTCTGAGATTTGTTGTTCTTCATCTTCATTATTCTTATCCTCTTCTTCATTAGACTTGGTGCTTATTTTATGTTGATCTTTTACAAGATCTTCTTCGTCAATTCGAACATCAATACAATCTACTAATTTATGCAATATTTTATTAAAGCATCTCTATCCTTTACTGTTTGTTGCATATCCTAGGAAGATACCTTCATCATCTATACTATCAAATTTTCCCAGATGATCATCATTATTCTTGAAGTAGCATTTACTTCCAAATACTTTGAAATGCTTAATGGATGTAGGTCGACCAAACCACATCTCATGTGGATTTTTATCAGTGTTCGGCCTTAGATGTGCTTTGTTCAAAATATAAACAGTTGTGTGAACAACCTCCACCTAGAAGGTTTGTGAAATCTCCCTCTAATTCATCATAGCATTTTCCATCTGCTGAACTGATCTATTTTGGGATTCTACCACTCCATTTTGTTGAGGAGTACCTGGAATAGTATATTCTCTTTTAATTCCATGTCTGTCAAAGAATTATTTGAAATATCTTGACAGAAATTCTCCTCCTTTGTCTGAGGGAAATGCCTTTAACCTTCTTCCTATTTGATTCTCGGTTAATGCCTTAAATGTTTTAAACTTCTCAAACACATCATATTTTTCTCTCAGAAAGGCAACCCACGTACGTCTGGAGAAGTCATCAATGACCAGCATAAAGTAACATTATCCTCCAATTCCTTCTTTCTGTGATGGTCAACACACACACACACACACATATATATATATATATATATATAAGTTGAAGTGGTTTCTCTAAAGATGTGAAACTCTTCTATTTGAATTGAGCACGAGTCAGCTTCCCATTTGGCAGGACTCACATACATAGTTATTAGGCTTAGATAATTTTGGAAGGTCTTTCACAGCACCTTCATTATTCAGTTTGACAATATGATCAAAATTCAGGTGTCCAAGTCTTCTGTGTCATAACCAACTTTCATCAATTTTCATTAAATGACACTTCTCCTTATCTTCCTTCAGGACGTATACATTATTTTCAATTCTAACCCATTTTGCAAGCATCTCTCCTATGTTGACTGTCTTTATTTTACAATTCTTGGCAGTGAAAGTGACTTCGCATCCTCTGTCACATATCTGACTGACACTAAAAAGATTATGATTTAAACCATCAACAAATAATACATCTTGAGATTTTCTTCTTCCATTACTTAAGCTTACTAGACCTTTACCTCTGATCTTTCCTGGAGCATCATTTCCAAAGGTCACACTTATTGATTTATTTTCCTTGAGTGATAGGAACTTACTTTTGTCACCTATCATATGACTAGAGCATCCGTTGTCAATATACTAGGAGTCCTTTTGTTTTTGAGATGGAAACACTAATCCACACTTGTTATCTTCATTCTTCTTCCAAACCTTGACATTTTCAGCTCTATGATTTGATTCTGGCTTATAGTTCTTTAAGCTATAGTCTACAGCCTTATGTCCATAATTATGGAAGATGTAACATTCTAGTTCATTGAACAAAGGATAATAATGATTATTATGCTTAGTCTATGTCCTTTTCCCAGCCATCACCCAATTTGCATTCTGTCGTTGTTTCATTCTTTGTTGTGGCAGGTATTTATTCCTTATCTGTATTGATTGCTCATGTCTAAATATTAAAGAACAATTTATAGCTTTATGGCCAAAGTTAGAGCAGTAAAAACAATATCCATAGAAAGAATCTTTGTACCTGGACAACGGTTGTCTTCTTTGAGCAGGTCGATTTCTTCCATTCTCATGATGTTATTGGGAAGAGAGTGTAATATTTATTTTTTCTTCATATTTAGTTCTAGTATCTTTTCCTTCACTCCTCCTTGGCAACTGATTCCCTTCCTTGGTGTCTGCAGGTTTGTTGTTGTCAGTAGTTGTGGATTTGACAAAATTGATGAATTCTTTGTTGCTTGGTTGATCACTATTTGATCCCTCTTCATAGCCCAAAACATTTTTCAACTTTGAATTCCTTTGTTGTTTCAGAATGGAGGCTAATCCTTCTGAGGCTTTAATACTTGTCAAATTCTGATGATATAAAGCTTGGAATTTCTCTACATCTTTTCGGACAGTCACCACTTCAGCTTCCCATTTTTCACCTTTCATTTCGGCTTCCTTAAATTGTTGTTTGAGGATGTCTTCAATCTTCTTGGCTTCTTCTACTTAACCTTCAACATATTAATTTATTCAGATGGTTCCTTGCATGTTTCCTCATACCTGTGCAACAACTATTTTTTTTTTTCTTTCCTTTTCTCTGAGTCTATCAATCTCTTCCATGGCGCTGACAAGTTCTCCTTCAAGATCTAATTCTGCTTCGCAGTCAGTGAACTCCCTTCCTGTATTTTCAGTGTTTAGATCTTGTAAATCTATTAGCATGATATTATTTAGTTTATCTTCAATAGAAGAGTCACTATCTTCATCATCTGAAGGATCATCATCATTGTTTACACAAAGACGTTTCTTAAAATTATTCTCTTTATAGAATTTTTTGTGTTTGTGCTTCTCCTCATCATCATATGTTTGATTCTTTCTTTTGTGAGGACACTTATTTGAAAAATGACCTATCTTACCACAGTTGAAACATTTGAAAGGTAGCTTACCTTTGTATTTGCCTGATCCTTTCTTCAGTCTTCTCACAAAATTTGCTTCAATCTCATCTATGTCAGAGTCTGTGTTTTTCTCTACTTTAAAAGATGCCTCTCTTGTAGTGGATTTAAATTTGGTGATTCTCATTTCATAATAAGTTAGGGTTCCAAGAAGTTGATCTAGAGTCATCGTTTTGAGATCAGCTATTTCCTCTATAGCAGAGACCTTTGGATTAAATATATCAGGAAGAGATCTTAATATTTTCTGGATTAGAAAAGAATCAGCTATCATTTCACCTAGCCCTTTCATAGTGTTGACAAGTACTTCTATACGTAAAAGGTACTTACTGATAGTTTCATCTTCATCCATCTGTAACTGCTCAAACTTCAGTCTGTGAGTCTGAAGTTTTGTGTCTTTTACTTTTCCATCACCTTCATAACTGCTTATCAGCTTGTCCCACATAACTTTTGTTGAGTCACAGTGCATGAATTTGACAAACTCGGCTTCAGAAAGTCCACTGAGGATGGAATTCATTGCTTTCACATTAAAGCTAAACTCCAGCTTATCATCTTTTGAGGCCAAGAATACAAGCTTCACATGTCACGTTTCAACGACATACCAAACATCAGCACCCAAGGACATTAAATGTGTTCTCATCCTCATTTTCCAGAAAGCAAAGTTTGTTCCATCAAACACAGGGGGTCTATTACTTGAACTTCCATCGTGACTCGTCATGTTCAATCTTATGGATCTACCTTCGATCAAAGGCACCTACTCTGATACCAATTGCTGGAAATATAACTAAGAGGGGGGGTGAATCAGTTATATATATATAAGCTTGAAACTTTTCTCGTGTTTTATTTTTATTCTTTTTAGATTATTATTTAATGTGTTGTTGATAACTTAACATGCATAGACATATAATGGTCAAACATACAGAATACACAAAGACATTGATTTTCCTGAGGAAACCCATAAAGGGTAAAACCCTCTTCTTCTTGATATTATAAGTAATCTTTAAATTATGTACATTATCATACTTATGAGCTCCAATTCATTGTGAGGCTCCCACCTCTGTTTTGCAAGCTACAACTTGCTGAGAACACCAACTCTCTGGATTCTCTAGCACCAACTAGAAGGAAGCACCAACTCCCTAAGTGTTCCAGTACCAACTAGATGGAAGCACCAACTTCCAGTCACATAGGCATGACCTGTATAACAGGGAAAAATAGTTCTCCCTTGCACCACCCTACCACCCTGATTTTTTTTGATGCAACCAGATGGAAGCTACAACTCACTATGTTCAAGCACCCACTTGAACCTCTGAGGACAACATTCCTCCCTAGCACATCCCTACCACCCTAAAATCTAAAACTTTTCTTTTCGTGTTCTATTACAGTGAGACAATGTTTATTCAAATACTTACGAGTCACTTCACTGTTCTTCCACACTGAATTGCTCTTCCTCAATCAATGTCTCTTTTCTTGCATCTTCTTGAACTTTTTGATCTTCTGCTCTAAATCTGCATGTCACACTCAGCCTAATTTTTCTGTCTCAAATATACATTCTTGTTCCCTGCTTCTGCTCCGCTTTTTCTCCTATAGACTTCATAGTTCTACCTGCATGAATCACCCCCAATAATCGCAACATTGATCTCTTCTTTGTTCTGCATTTTTATAGTCTCGGTGCACCTTGTGCATGTTGCATGTGTTATCCCACTGCATACACTTCACTACATTCATCATCACTAACCCTTCTCCTGAGATCCTTTGGCTTTACTGATTGTAACAGTCTTCGACCCATTTCCATTTTTCAATCGACTCTATTATGATTCTACACTCCACTGGCAGTTGCCTCGAGACTCTTCGTCTTCTCTGTCGATCACCCTGAAGACTCTTCAAATTCTCTGGCAGAAACCATCAGTGATCTCTAATAATTACACCAAGCCTCTTCGGCTCCTCTAGTAGTCACCCTACAGCTCAAATTCTCTAGCAGTTACTGAAAGAACCTCTGCACATTCATGCATTTTCACGCCTTCTCTCTTCCTGAGGAAAAATTCACAGTGGGAATTTTAGCCTTTCTGGCTAAGCCCTTTCCTTTCACATGTGGCCTTAGGCAGTGACCAAACTCCTATTCATAGGTTGTTTCACGATTTCGTGTTTCGAGATATCCAGCTGCGAGTTGCCTCGCTCCACTCGTGAAACTACGAAATGGAGCCTAGCTTTGCTAGCTACTTCCTCTCACTTCCGTTGATATGACCATTGGGTGTGACCACAGCCCCATTCAAAACTGCATTTCGCGATTTCTCACTTTGGGGATTCTCCAGTGAGTCCCTTGAATCCTCAAATTCTCCGTACCTGGAATGGAGCCTAGCTATGCTAGCTCCTTCCATTCACGTGACCACCGACAGTGACCAGGGGCCAAGTCCGAAAATGCATTTCGCAATTCGTGTTTTGGGGATTCTGTGAAGAGTCATCTCGACTCTCCATGTCGCAAACTCTTAAATGGATCTTGTCTTCTCTAGCTCTTCTCTCCAGCTCTCGACGATGTGACCATGATTTATGACCACTTGCCAGTCAAACGAGTGCTTCGCTCTCCAGATCAATGGTCCACAACATTTTGTGATCCAATGGCTGTGATCATGTCGCGACCTCGCATATAGCGAGTTCCCTTAACACTGCCTTTGACTTTCCTGATTTGCAAGTCAACAAAATCCCAATCGCTCGCCACCTGTCCTCTGGCTCCAATGACCAAGATCATTTCGCGACCTTCCATATCGCGAATTCCAGCAACTCCTTGCTCTAGGATTCCTGATCTGTGAAACACCGAAATGGATCCATATCAGATCAATGGTTGAGATTTCTCGTTGATCCAACGGCTCAGATCTTTCCGCAATTTCGTGTATTGCGAGTTAGAAGGTTAGGCCCCTCCTTCCTTTGACCTTTTAGTCATTGAAATGTTCATCTGTAGCCACGTGTCCTGCCCGAAGATTTAAGGTCCTCTTGCTTTCGAGATTTTGTAAGCCCGCTTCACCTTGCACTTTAAAGATCATCCAGGTTCTCCTGGATCCAATGACGGTCGGTCCCCGCGCTCGAATCTAATTCCTGAGATCTATCCTCCATCTGCGCGCTCCTCTTGTCTGGACTTACGATGTCTTACGAGCTTGTTTGCCATCAAATGATAGGCGCACTCTGCCTATGTTGTATGTCTGTGTTGTTCTTTCCTGTAACCATACCGTGTTGTTCTTGCCATCAATGACAAGCACACTATACCTATAAACATGCCAACAAAGAATGCAAGAAGTAGCTCAATATTACTCGAGCCACGATCATTAAACACATTAATATTATTTTTAGTTTCTTTTAATGTATTTAATATTGATACAAATTTGGTTATTTATTATCATATTTTAATTTTTAACTTTTATAATTTATAATTTTTGTTTATTTAAATTTTTTATTTATAAATAACAATAATCTTTTCGATATCTTTGTCCAATTTTAAAAGATTAAAAACATCATTTAATTTAATTTATCCTCAAATCGTTATAAAAAATGTTTAGGTGTTTTATATTATATAATTTTATAAAAAACCTTATAGATATAAAACCAAAACCATTATATAACTCATATATATTTTTTTTTTAGATGATTTGGATTTTTCTTTTTCACTTTTATATAATTTTTTTTCTTTA
>SNQJ01S0244725.1:10724-23426 GCA_010110895.2 Picea sitchensis
CCTCTGAAGGGAGTGTTGGGGGGTCCGGGGGAAAGCAGGCCCCCAGCGGGGGTTCAAGGGTGAAGCCTCCGAAGGAAATTTTTCCTTGTAAATGTATATTGTAATTTCATAATAAATCTGGACCATTCATTATAAGGTCGCAGATCTAATGGTAGAAGTTATGTTAGGGTTTTTTTCCCTAAAAGGAAACCCTCTTTTATGAGGGAAATGTATTGCGGCTATGTATCATTGTGAATATTGTATTCTGAGTGAGGATACTACGAGAGAAAGAAGAGGAAGTTATAGAGGGTGTTTTGTAGGTTGTATCCCTTCATTTACTGGATAATAATAAAGGAAGGACCTGGCAATTTCTCTGGTGGATGTAGCCCACACTAGGTGAACCATGTATATATGTGTCTCTATTGTATTGTGTATCTTTTGTGTTTTATTTCCACATTTTTTTTGTTTTATTTCTCCATGATCCTGTTTTTCTAACAATAATGTCTCCACTTCTTCAAGGAATGTACTATGGTTGCCAACTCCAAATCATGAGTGGCATAATTCCTTTCATACTCCTTCAACTTCCTTGATTCATAACACACACACACAAAACCCATTTTGATTGAGGACTCCACCAAGTCCTTCTTTGCATGCATCTGTGCATACCATGAAATCTTCATTTGGATCAATAATTCTTAGAATTGGAGCACTGGTCAATAATTGCTTCAATTGTTAAAATCTCTTTTCACAATCTACTGCCCACTGAAACTTCACTCCTTTCTTTTGTAAGGACATGATTGGGTGGGAAATATTTGAAAATAATGCAATACATCTTATGTAGTAGCCTATAAGGCCCATGAATGATCTGAATTTTGTCACATTTTTGGAGCTGACCATCCTCTAATGGCCTCAATCTTTTCAGGATCCACTACTATCCCTTCCTCAGATATGATATGCCCCAAATAATGAATTTGGTTCTGGTAAAATGATCTCTTTCTCAAATTGGCATACAAATGATTCTCCCTTAGCACTTGTAATGCCATCTTCAAGTGTTACTCATGCTCTTCTTCCAAATTGGAATACATAAGAATGTCATCCAAAAAGACAATGACAAACTTATCTAAGTACTCCTTGAAAACACCATTCATTAAACACATAAAGGCAGTTGGTGCATTTGATAACCCAAATGGTACCACTGTGAATTCATAATGGCCATACCTTGTTTTGAAAGCAGTATTTCCAATGTCTTCATATTTAATTCTAACCTTATGATAACCTGATCTGAGATCAATCTTTGAGAATATTTTTTCATTCTTCAACTGATCAAAGAGGTCATTGATCCTTGGCAAGGGATACTTATTATTTACAATTACTTTGTTCAACTACCTGAATTCGATACAAAGTCTCAATGTTCCATATTTCTTTTTCAAAAATATACTGGAGAACCTCAAGGTGACACACTTGGGAATATATACCCCTTCTTCAGAAGCTATTCAAGATGCATTTGCAACTCCTTCGGTTTTGGTGTAATCATCCCGTAAGGAGTCTTAGACACGGGAGCTACTCCATGCATCAGATTGATGGAGAAATCAATATCTCTTTTAGGGTTTTGTCCTGGTATTTCTTTAAATACATCCCCAAACTCCTTTAGGAATGCATAATCAACAATATTTGTCACCTTGTCCTTAGGTGTTTCTTCCATATGGGCTGCAAATATTTGACAACCCTTTATGTAACACTTCTTCAACTGCATTGTTGAGATTTCTCTGATAGTTAATGCCCTGAGAATTCCCTGGATTGTTCTGAGGTTCCCTTCCTCATCCAGGAAAGTAAATGCCTTGCTATGACGATCTAAGACAACATGGTGTTGATCCAACCAATCCATCCCAATTAGACAATCATAGTAACCTAAAGGCAATATGTTCAAATATTCCTTGGTGCTCAACCCATTCATGGCCACTGGACATGACTTAACCAACTCATTAAATTTTCTCTTGGCTCTGGTATCCAGCTACACCAACCAAGATTTACCATGCTTTCTTCTTGGAAAATTAAATCATTCCACCATCACAGTATCTATATAACTATGACTAGATCCTGAATCAATTAAAATTGCAATGGTTTGGTTGTTGATCATACCTTCCACTTCAATCATGCATGGTTGAAAATCATCTTTCTTGTTGTCTAGGGATTCATATATCCTGGGTACATTCCTGCCCATGTCCTCCACTGTTTCAACTTGTTGTACATTGTGAACAACTCTCACTTTTTCAATTCTTTGAGGACAATCTATATACATATGCTTTTCTTGATAACCCCAACATTGAATATCTGGTTGCCTTGGCCTTTTCCCACATGTCTCCAATTTTCTGGGCTATCTAGAAGCTGGTTGTCCCTAAAGACTATTTCTAAAGAATGTTGTCTTATTCCCTTTCTTCCTGTGTTCAATCTTGAACTTATTCTTGTCTTCCCAAGATTTTTGGAAAGTTGGCTTCCCTTTATGCTGATAATATAAGCATTTAGCTCACCTTATGGTCTCTTCCAAGGTTTTGGGATCATCATATTGAATCTTATCACTGATGAAAGATGGAAGCCCACTCAAATACCTTTGAATATTAACTGTCTCATCCGTGATGAAGGAGACATACTTCAACAGTTATAAAAACCTTCTTTCATATTCATCAATGGTCATACTTCCAAGCTTCAGTTCAAAGAACTCTTTCATTTTCTTGTCATAATATATCTTAGTCAAGTATTTATTTTCAAAATACTTCTTGAATTCCTTCCAAGAAATATTTTTCTCTTTAATGTGCAACACCTGCACAAGTTGATCCCACCACATGGATGCCTTTCCCTTGAACTGATAGATACAAATTATTCCTTCTGCATGTGAAGAATAATTATGCAATTGAAAATATTTTATCATGCCTAGCATCCATGTCTTGACATCTTCATCCTTCTTGTGTTCACCATCAAATCTAGGAGGTTTGATCTTGTTCATTTCTCCTCACGGTTCATCCACCCCATACCTCTTCTTGTGCTTCCTGACAGGGGATGGACTTGAGATGATGTGTTCTCTCCTATTGGAATGCCTTAGGGAGTGATTTTGATGCCTGTTAATACTCCTTGACCTTCCTTTCTCATCAGGAGACCTACGACTTCCTAATTTTCTTGAGCCATTTTCCCTATCCAATTTCTTTTCAATTTTGTCCAAGCTATGAATTAACTTCATGTTGAAGTCCTCATGTTGCTCCTTGGCTTTCATAATCCTTTTATTATCATCCTTGTGACTTTGGAAATATTTCTGCAAATTTTTAATGGTCTCTACCATATTCATGTTTTCATCCTTTCCTTCTCCATCACCATTGGAATTTGTTCCTTCAATACCCAAATGGACATCCATCCCTTTGATCTCATATTCTTGGATATATAGCCCCTGCATATCTTCCATCCTTCTACACTATGTGTTGATCCTGATATGATCTTACAGTTGTCAGCTCTGCAAAATGTGCAGCCAACAGAACTTTGTCAAGCCAACTGACTCAACAATTTCATGAAAATATGAACCATTCTGGTTCAATAATATATCAGATTCCTTTCTTCTTATTTTCTGAGAAATTGACTGTTCAACTCGAATTTTTGGGTGAACATTTATGTTCTACTGTCCAAGATCTTTCCAATGACTTCTCCCTTTCTCAATTCTGAGTTTTGAGCAGGAAGCTATGAATATTTGAACAATTTGTCTTTGAAAACAACAATTTGGCACTAGCCCTCTTTTATCTCGACCGAGGTCTCATATGACCAAGGGATATGTCTGAGAACTTATCTGGAGCTTCGGGACTTCGGGGCTTTGAAACTTTGGCCTTCGAAGGCTCTTACTACCTCATTCCTTATTTCTCTTGAACATCGAACTGGCGAATCCTTACACAGTACACATTCATAGCTTTGGGTCTCCACTACTTCAGAGCTTCAGAACTTTGGGCTTCGGAATTTCCGCCAACTCCACACGTCATTCCCTCCGAACGTCGAACTGGCAAACTCCTGCAGAATCTCTCTAGAGATTCGCACTTCGGAGGTTCTTGCGTCAACATACACACATTTACCCGAACGCCAAATTTCTGAATTCTTGGGCTGGAACTTTGGCATTTCATTACTCTAGAACTTTGTTTCTTCGGGCTTTGAAGGTTTTACCTTTATCATACCACATTTTCTATGAACGCCAAACTAGCAAACACCCAGAGAAGATCTTCGGGTCTTCGTTCTTTGGAGGTTCCTGCAATCGCATACTCCAATTTCCTCGAATGTCGAACCTCTAAACTTCCAGAGTCTCAACAACAATCATGCACCAGGGGATGATACGTGGCAGAAGTATGGAGATGACACATGGCCCGATAGTTGACACGTGTCAATTTCTAATTGGCACAAAATGTCTTTGAAAAGAATGAAACACAATGACACCTGGCAATCATCAAGTGTGTCCACGTCACCCTAGGTGATGTCATTAAGTCACGTCACTCTAGTGCTTCGTGACTTTGGAACTTCATAATTCATAGGTTTCTTCTACAACATCCTTCAAAAATCCTAAACGTTGAACTTCTGAATAGGTCCACGTCACTCTGGGTGACGTCATCATGCTACGTCACTCCGACATTCTAGGACTTCGACACTTCAGGCTTCAAAAGATGTTACACCCACATACTTGATAAATCATGAATGTCAAACTTCCGAAAAATGGTTTCCTGGAGCTTTGGGACTTTAGGGCTCCGAGACTTTGAAAAAATTCTCATCTGCATACTTTAAAACTCCCGATCGTCGAGCTTCCAAACTCTCTATTAGGTCCACATTGTTAAATTTTAGTGAGCTATGGCTCATGCATTCCTTTAAATTTTATGTTAACAATTACTTGAACCATAACTACTGCACCAACCCAAGATTACAAGAAGAAGATCCATGCATAAGTACACAAGAATTATCCTAGGAAACCCTTCTCAACAAGGGAAGAAAACCCAACCAATCCTTTTCTATATTCATCAAGAGAAATACCTCCCACGCCATCACCAAAAACTAGCACACAAGAGTTTGCTTCAATTCTCATAATTTCAGACCACAACTTCTGAAATCATGAGATGACACAATGAAAAGTGTGTTTCCTCAATGTGGATTCACCTTTATTTATATAATACTTGTCACATCAAATGATGTTTCTATTGGCACAATAGGGCCGACCTCAATAACTCAAAATATAATTAATAATTTCCATATTAATTATCTTTTATTTCAATTATCTTTTACATTAATTATTAATCACATTAAGGTGGGGGCGACCTGTACCCTTTACATTAAAATTAGGGTTATAGGCGGGTCTTACTCTTGAAAAATATAGAAAGGGATCTTACACACCCACTAGTTCTCATCCACTAGGGGCACATCCATAGGGATGTCAATATCCGTGGCTCACTACATTACACAAAAGAACCAGTTCTTCACATGTTCACATGTGCTCGGCCATAGGCACGTCCAGTCAACAGATATTATTTCCCTCTGGCTCACACAGGAGAATCATCTGGAGTTTCTCATCAAAATTGTTTCTCAGATGAGGCTAATACATCATCTTCATTTATGTTCTCATGATGATGCACCCAACACTTTGGGATTTCACACAATCACCTTGTGCTCAGCCATAGGAACGTCTAACTCACAGATAACCTTTTCCCACTAGAGAATCATCTTGATTTCTTCTCAACTCTCTGAATGGAGGAGGTCATCTCTACGTTCCAACTCTATCTCATATAGGAACCATGTACCCTTCTTAGGGGATTTCTCTCAGGTTTTTAAGGTAGAGAAAGATTCACGTAGCTGCAATGATCCACATCTCATAGGTTTTTAAGCTGGAGAATGTCTCACATAGTTGCAATCATCAACACTCCCTCTCAGTTAGGGAGGCATTCTTCATCATGCCAAGTCTCACACGGATGTACTTTGAACTTTGTCTTGGTTGGAGTCATCAACACTCCCTCTTAACTAGGGAGGAATTCTTCACCAAGTTAGATTAGTGAAGGTGTCTGCAATTTGCTCATGTGTAGGGAGGTACTACATGTTTACTATTTTCCTCTGCATCATATCTCTGATATAAAGTTTTTTTTTTTTCATCTCATCGTGTTTTGATCCATCAAGAAACACTGGTTTCTCAAATAGATTTACATGACTCTTGGTTATCACCATAGGATCCATCTCATGGTTAAGTAAATCTGTCAAAATCTTGTGAATCCATATGTATTTTCACATTCGATGCTATATACTCTGCTTCTGTGGTACTCAAGGCCACATAGTTTTGTTTCCTGTTGCATTAGAAAATCATGGAAAACTTCACGGTAAGACAACAATCGGATGTGCTCTTCAGATCCATTGTACTCTCTGCTCAATCTGTATCGACATATCCTACAAACTCAAGTTCACACTAAAGGCCTATCTCAGGCCATATCCAACTATGCCTCATATATATATATATATATATATATATATATATATATATATATATATATATATATATATATATATATATATATATATATATATATATATATATATATATATATATATATATATATATATATATCAATACATGCTTTACTTGTTATCTAGTGAGTTTGTCTCAACTAAATCATGAACTAACTAAGTACATTCAATGCATAGTATGAATTTGATCTGGTTTTTAACGAGGAGACATCAATGATCAATCGGTTGTGGATCAATCTCCTTCTGAATCATCATTATTAGAGACATCAATGATCCAATCAGTTGTGGATCAATCTCATCTGAATCATCATTATTCATTTTCTTCAAATCTATCATGGTGGTTTTTCATTCTGTCATACTGAACTCCTTTAATATTCCCACTGTATGTTTTCCTTGACTTTAGGAAAATCTCATCGATCTTCTGTCATACTTCTTGTCCCAAGAAGTGGTGCATCATAGTCATATCCTTTATCTCGAAAACAGAAGTTAAATCTTACTTGTATCTAACAACAAGGTTTTTTGAATAAGACAACAAAATCAGGCTCTCATCACCAACATGGATCAAGTGTCTCGTCATAGACAACCCCCATTGTTTGTGAGAAACATCTGGATATAGATCTTGCTTTGTATTTCTTGACACTTCCATCAGCTGTATGTCTTTCTGCTTCTTGCAAGGTATTGTCAAGCCTAGACATGCTTTTTATAGCTTACTGCAAAGTTCCTAGGAATACCAACTGGAACAACTGGATCAACTGTATTAATAGCTATCTTCGTCTGAACTATTGAAGAGGAAGAAGGTATTGTTTCTCTTTCTCAATTAGTTTTGACTTTTTCAGAATCAAGTGACTCCCTCTAGAGTCTGAAGGATAATCTTATTCCTTTGTTTGTTAGCCTGCTTGGAAAAAGAAAACAAACAAAAGGAAACAAGACAAGAATATCTCCTAGAGGAGATTCATGAGTACATCCCTAGAGTCAAAAAAATTTAAGGATTGTTGTCACAGCTACAACATCCACTTGTAATGTAGAAACCTTAGAAATGTAGGTTATAGTCATAATAAAAGAAACAATCAAACCTAGAGTCTTCACTTCCAGTGTGTTGTTCTTTTGAATGCACTGAGACTTCTCAGGGTCTATGATTTTCACCAGGGGATCCTTCTTCCTACAAGATATCCTTATGAAAATGATGAAAACATATGTGTGTGCGTGTGTGTGTGTGCACCTGAGAGTGAACACCACTGGAGATTCTGCTTCAATATTTAGGATGAGCAATGGAATTCTTTGTAAGTTTTCCTTGTAGTCATTTGTACCATACAAGTCTCTGACGAGATTTGCATCATCCTTTACTGTTGTAACTGACATGAGAGTATCACATATTTTCAATTTTTTTCTTCTGTTGGTGATCCAACTTGTTATGATTGTTTTAATTTATCTAGGTTATGTCCATTATTTGACATTTAGCAAACATATTGTTGTAGCTATCTTTGTAGCTTCTGTTGCTACTTAACTCTGTTATGTCTTGACTTCAGATATGTATTCTTAAGGGTTTCAATTTGGTTTTTAACATCTTCAATGTAATTTAGACAAACCAATAATATCCTTCTATGTTTGCTGGGATATACACCAGCACTGTCATTTAAACACTTGCATGGAGATAACTTGCTTAGATACAAGCCTTGAATTATCCGAAGGGATAATATTTGGTATAGGAAAATCATGCAAGATGTTTCCATTCTTATCATTGAATAATGGAGTCAAATTGTTTAAGAGCATTCAGAATCGGTGAGAAGTCTCTTTCAACATGAGGTTTGGATGAGCCACTGACAAGAGCACTTGTAGAAGTGGAGAGAGGACCAACACCATCTTATGAAGGAGAAGGGTCCATTAAAAAAAATGACAGTAATCATCTAGGAGAGGTCCTCTAAGGGGGCTTCCCTGCTCAATTGTTGTTCTAGTATTCCCAATGTTGAAGAAATGAAGAATCCTTTGTTTTGTATGTGTGGTTGGAACTTTAACAAATCACACCACCATGATTTAAGAAATGGAACAGTTGTAGGCCTTCTTGCAACTTGTTATCTTTTGTCAATGGACAAGAATTTGTCCCATCAAATGAGGCACGATTTTCAAGGTTGAATAGACTGATCACAGAGCAGTAGAGACTGCTTCCTTCTAGATTTATTGTGCAGCAATATAACTCGGAATATAACTCAAAAATAACTCAAAAATATAACTCAGAAATCTGGGTAGCAATATAACTCAGAAATTTACCATACATTTGTTGGAGTGTACCTCAGTAAATTTTACCCTTTATCCTTCCATCTGTCACATAAATTCACCTTATATTTTGACCTTTAAAAAAAAGGTCTGTAAATTGTTTTGAGTCGGTGGTTATAGTTTCTTCTAAATTGTCGGCTATCTCAGAGATTACCCCACCAAGCCTGTGGGTACTTCTTTAAGTCTGTGACCAGGTTTTAAGTGTCCTTCAGGACTTGCGGCTGGGGCTTCAAGATATTTCCTTTATTTTGTGAATAGGGCTCAACATGTGCGGCCTGTGGTTAGAGCCTTAACCTTCACCTCAGAATTTAAGGAGAAAATTCCGGCCCTTTTCTATTGTTCAAGCACAGGAACATGTTTTGCTATAGGTGTGACCAGGTGTGCCTTAAAAGCCTGCAACCAGCCTCATCCTTCACCACATAATTCTAATGAGGGTTCGACCCATTTATTATCAGTCCAATAACTCCCATGGCTACCATCCTTTTACTGTGCATATGGTTTTCTTCAAGTACTTCTCTGATACCATGTTATATTTTAGTGAGCTATGGCTCATGTATTCCTTTAAATTTTCTGTTAGTAATTACTTGAACCATAACTACAACAACAAACCAAGATCACAAGAAGAAGATCCATGCACAAGTACAAAATAAGTATCCTGGGAAACCCTTATCAACAAGGGAAGAAAACCCAGCCAATCCTTTGCTATATTCCTCAAGAGAAAGACCTCCCACACCATCACCAAAAACTAGCACACAAGAGGGTGCTACAATTCTCATAATTCCAGACCACAACTTCTGAAATCATGAGATGACACAATGAAAGGTGTGTTTCCTCAATGTGGATTCACCTTTATTTATATAAGACTTGTCACATCAAATGATGTGTCTATTGGCACAATAGGGTTGACCTCAATAACTCAAAATATAATTAATAATTTCCATATTAATTATCTTTTATATTAATTATATTTTATATTAATTATCTTTTACATTAATTATTAATCACATTAAGGTGGGGCCGACCTATACCCTTTACATTACAATTAGGGTTACAGGTAGGTATGACTCTTGAACAGTATAGCAAGGGATCTTACACACCCACTAGTGCTCATCCACTAGGGGCACATCCATAGGGATGTCCATATCTCTAGCTCACTTCATTACACAGAAGAACTAGTTCTTCACATGTTCACTTGAGCTCATCCACAGGCACGTCCACTCAAAAGATCTTCTTTCCCTCTGTCTCACACAAAAGAATCATCTGGATTTTCTTGACAAAACTGTTGCTCAAAGGAGGCTAATACATCATCTTCATTTATGTTCTCATGACGATGCACCTAGCACTTTAGGA
Source organism: Picea sitchensis (assembly GCA_010110895.2). Classification (NCBI taxonomy): domain Eukaryota; kingdom Viridiplantae; phylum Streptophyta; class Pinopsida; order Pinales; family Pinaceae; genus Picea; species Picea sitchensis. The sequence goes on from SNQJ01S0244725.1 coordinate 20,841, forward strand.
TTTCACATGTTCACCTTGTGCTCAACCACAAGCACGTCTAACTCAACAGATCACCTTTTCCCACTGGAGAATCATCTGGAGTTCTTCTCAACTCTTTGAATGGAGGAGGTCATCTCTATGTTCCAACTTTGTCTCATATAGGAACCACATACCCTTCTTAGGGGCTTTCTCTCAGGTTTGTAAGATGGAGAAAGACTCACATAGTTGCAATGATCCACATCTCACAGGTTTGTAAGCTGGAGAATGTCTCACATAGCTGCAATCATCAACACACATCACTCCAGGTGATGTCATCATGTCGTGTCACTCTGGTGCTCCAGAAATTCGGGACTTCAGAGAATCCCACACCAGAGAACATCAAAACACCTAAATGTCGAACTTCCAAACAGGGTTTCCCCGAAGCTTCGAGACTTTGGAGCTCCGGGACTTCAGAACTTAGGGCTTCGAAGGATTTCTCTACTAAACAACACCTCACCCCCGAACTGTCGAATGCCGAAATTACAAACACTTGTTAATATGTGGACACGCATCTCCGGTAATGGATGGTCCAGATTGGTTTTGGACTTTCAAAACTTCAGGGAAAACTCCACTCTACACAATCACAACCATATTTTCCCGAACTTCGAACTGCCAAACCACTTGGGAAATCCAACGGTATGCCTTCTCCCAAATGTTCTACAATGTAGATCCACTCCAGGACTTTAGAGCTTCAGAGATTTTTCCTCCTTTTATCAAAATCTTAAAAATTGGTGAAGCAACAAACTCCAAAGGACTGGAGTTTAATCGTTGTGCTCCTTTCCCAGATCTGACGGTTGTGAAGAATATTCCTTCTCCTGAACATATCTAATGACCCAAATCTAAAATTTGTAGCCTAAAACCATGGTTATTTTGGTTTTCTTTCCTCTGTTGGCTTTCTCAAACTGTTATACCTCTTGAGCTTCTGAACACAGTTAAGGTGTGCTCTCAGTTCCTGTCACACACCCACTACGGCAACTAATTTTTTTGTTTTTGTCTTTTCTTCAAGGGACAGAATCCCTGAATTTCTACAGGGCCTAGCGTAGAACATCCCTTCCCTTATCCTCCTCCAAGCGACCACAACCTGGCCTTAGCGCAAGCGCCTTTCGCAACTCGCGAGTTGGAGAGTCAAGGCTCTCGACTCCTCTTTCTCCAAACGCCGATACCCGAAATGAGATACGGGTATGGCTCCCTCCTCACTAGCGCCTGCTACATACAACCATAGGCTAGGCTAAACACTAGTACTACTTGCAACTTGCAACTTCGCAAGTTGGAGTGTTGAGCCCTCGTGCTCCTCCTTTGCGAATCCCTGAAACGCGAAAGGTCAACAATGGGTTGACTCTTTCCCAGGTGACATGTGTCCACCACCTGTCAACCACGCAGTCCCCACCTAACGAATGTGCCACATGTTTTCATGAGCCCTCGATGCTCGGCACTTCGTGACTTCTGCAGTTGAAAAGAAATTCTTTCAACCTTTGAACCCCCGATATGTGATACCACACAGAGGTTCTAATCCAATGGTTCTCACGTGGCTTGGATCCAACGGTCTGGATCCTTTCACGATCTCGCGTATCACGAGTCCTTAAAACCTTGCCCGTTGACTCCTTCAAGTCGCGAGTAAGAGAAACGGTGAGCTTTCACCACATGCCCTCCTTGATGGACGGCTACGATCAAATTGCGACTTCACACATTGCTAGTTCGAATAGTATGCTCTTGACCTTCTTGCTCTATAAGTCAGCGAAATGTTGAGCTCTCACCACGCGTCCTCTACAATGGATGGCTTGATTTCCTCTTCGAAGAGTTCGGGATTTTGTGACTCGCACGTTGTAAGGTTCTTCCATCACTCGACACGTGTCCAACTTGATATTTAACAGTCTAACTTCCCGTCGGGATTTCGTGTATCACGCATTCGAAGGGATCTCTGCCTCTGTTTCCTTGAACGTCGAAATCCTCCTTTGGGCATGAAGTGTTAAGGTTATCGCTACTTCTGTAGATCTGACAGTTGTCCATCCTCATCTCTGCGTTCCTCCAATATCGACCATTTTTCCTTTGGAGCCTTCGCTGCTTCCTGTCCTTGAATAATTTTGGTCTCCAAAGGATTTGAACCTTTGTCCCTTCCTCTGCAATCCACCTTGGTTTAAGGAACACTCTGCAATGTTGAAATAATGTAACTGCGAAGAGTATTCTTAATATTATTGTTATGTTATTCATAGGATTAATCCCCATTGTGGATTAATCATGTTGGTAATTGTATTAGGACCAAATCCCCTTTTGTGGATTGGTCATCGGACAATTGTAATAGGTAGAATAAGAAGTTGGCCCCAACAGTTATTATTGAGACCTAGAATTAAATTAAAGGTGGGTTTACCCACCTAGATTGAGAGGTCGACCCTGCCATTGAAACCCTTTCACACATGCTAGTCTTGTATATATAGGGAGGCTAGCGCCTCACTTTAACACACAACTCACTTGCTCATTCTCTTATGAGGCAAGCTGCAATTACCAGTTGGAGAGAGGAGAAGAAGAGTGGCGCATCTCTTGGAGAGGACTATCTGTATTGGTTTGAGTTAT
>SNQJ01S0244727.1:0-13241 GCA_010110895.2 Picea sitchensis
TGAGAAAGGTTATGGAAAAGTATATGGAAATTAGAAGGGTGTCTGAGGTGTTTCACCAAACCATTGACTATGTGGGAATCCATTTTAGGTGTGGTTGGTTCCATAGATATGGACACTTCATGGAATAATACAGTACTTATCCAAACTATAGGAAGTTTTGGTCTCAAAATAAGCAGTCGATTGACGTGGTGGAAGAACATATGGGAGAAAATAAATCCACTAGGGAGGTGGTGAACTTAGCGTATATTGTGAATCAAAGTTGTCCATAGATATCTCTTTCATCCATAGAGCATTATTCCTTAGATACATGCCATCATAGGGATCTGGTGGTGGAAGAAACTAGCAACAAAAATGAAATCACAATACAATCAAATAAGTCCATGTCGTCCTCTTCTCGAGCTAAAATTAATTCCTTTGATAATTTGATTTTTTGGACCCAAGGTTTAGATTTAGAGAGAAAGGGTTATGAACATTTGAGTGATATTCTTCCCAATATCTCTAGGATTAAAAACCCAAATCTCCCTCCCCTCACTATTACACTTGGTATAGGTGAGACACCAATAAATGAGAATCCCCTAATTGGGACATCTATAAATTTGAGTATGGAACAAGAAATTCTAGAAACTCATAGTGATCCAAATTCCATGGAGATATCAAAATATAACCTCATACCAAGAAGTAAATTATATACATGTTTCTCGAGGAGGGTAGTAAGGGGTTGGGATTCTTAGATTAAAAAGGTAAAAAATATCCATACAAAGGAAGAAAATCAAATAGTCATTGTCTCAAAAACAAGTAAATACATAAATCAAATTGTTGAGGAAAATATATGAAATGATCTTGCTCAATCATTTTCAGATTTTGCATGTATTAAAGCAAAATAGACAATAATATCACCCTATTATAGCCATCAAAATAAAAATCCCAACTCAGAAGTATTTATTACAAGTGCTTAGGCCATTTTCACAATACTATGAGTCTTGTTTGAAAAATTCATTTCACACTTTTTGAAATAACAGCTTGCCAAATAAATGTAAAGATATAAGTAAAGTCACTAAGATGATAATAAAGACAGATGAGGCATAAAGCAATCCTTTATTTCATTCCAATTCACCAAAGATTCATTCTTTTACAAAATTTCATGCGGAAATTTCAAACCAAATTCAAACTTAGACATCCCCCGATGGAACATAGCTGTAAAAGGACATCTCATTGTGAAAATAAAAACTGAACTCTAAAGTTGGATCAACTTACCACAAAATACTGCCCACTCAACTCTACACAAAATCCTTAATCACCATGAAAAACTAATTCACAAATTGCATAAGTCTACACGTAATTCAACATCAAAGATAGATCAACACCTCAAAACAAGTGTCCGAGTGATGTAATTCAACCCTCAATCTTGATGTCTACAATAAGACCCCTGCTATCATAAAAAATAATTAGGCTTGTGATAAATTAATGAATGAATGAAAACTGAACTATCTCAACATAAACTCAAAGAGAAAACCTTAGTATGCTTCTCCTTCTATTCTCCCTTTTTTTTTTTTTTTTTTTTTTTTTTTTCCTTTAAGAAAATTAGAATTGGTTGGAAGTAGTTGAACCACCTCATTAGTTGGTTAATTAAAAGACTCAACCAACTTTTAGTTATGTGGAAAAGTAATAATCATAATAAGGTTATAATTAAATAATAACTATTAGGTGGGACCCCTTGTGACTATGTTTTGCTTTTAACAATCATAACATACTAGTTAGTTAAGAAAAACACCTCTCTCTGTGACTTCAATCATCATATTAACATTTGACAATTTATCTCAAAATATTTGAAATTATATTAAACAAAATATATTAATTACTCATATATATCCAAAGAAAACATGTCCAAAATTTCTGAAGTCAACCGTCATCAACAATAAATAACATAAAACTCAAAACCCATATTTCCCAATCGGAGATGCAACCCTTCCTTGAATGTTGTTGTCACCCTTCGATTTCCATGAATTTTCCTTTGGATGTGAAGATCATTTAGGGCCTCTAATCTCACATCACGTGAGAATTATCATCCCTCAAATGCATCCGAAGACACATTATCGCATACCGAGGGTGAGGAAGGGGTAGCAAGGATTTTCCTTGTCAAGGGGCATGGTGGGCCTCGGTTTTCAAATTTTTTCTAGCATGAGAGGACTAAATTGGTGAGTGGATAGGGGAAACTTGGGCCCAATTTCCATGTTGGGAGGTTGTCGGGTGGAAAATCTCTTGCCATCCATCGCTTTTGAGAACCTCCGGTTTCCAAATGAGACATGAGGGCACTGTGAATGGTGAGCTTGTTGAGCTTGGAAAGGAGGCCTTTCGTGCCTAGGTTTGACCACTCCTTGACCAATCCAATTGAAACATTCAACCTAAAACAACTGACCTAACTTTTGTGAGTCAAGACAAGTGTATGGAGAATATTGGCCTTCTTAGGCCTCTATTCCAATTACCCCTTCTTCTTGGTTTCCTCTTCCATGCTATTACCTCACTAGTAATCCCATTCTCGTGATGATTGATTAGAAATAGTCCTTTAACAATCATACATGACAATCCTTAAAATATGAAATAGATTTTGCCCTCGTAAAACGTATCAGACTCGCGCAATCCAATCCATACAAATTGTTTAACTGTTGTCGTGATGAGCGGTGGGTGAACTAAAGGTTCTTGGGACATGAGGGGCTTATATTGAGAGAAAATATGATAAGTCGAGGGGGAAAAGAAACATGGTTATTTTCCAAAGACAACAATAATCAACCGTGAATGCAAACCAAAGAAAATATTGATGTTATCCAACCATGAAAATGAAACTTCAAACTGCTTTAATATAGAATTCTTCTTGACTGGAATTAAATTTTAGAATAGGGAGTGAAAAAAATGAATGTGGGATATGATGTAATTAGAAAAAAAGTGAAATAATGATAGGGAAAAGAGGAGTTTCTGATAATTTCACATAAAATTAATTAAGTAACCATAAAACCATCTCTGTAAAAGGGAATAACACCAACCAAATGACCGTTGTGACCCAAAAAACAATTTATGTGTATAGTTCAAGAAATCATGTCCATTAACTTTCTCCTTGTTTTTAATCAAATATTTAACATGGTGTCATCAAAACAAGACAAGATGCATTCCACAATGCCTCATGGGGAGCTTTGTTCATCCTACCACCATTTTATATTTTAAAACACTTCCCAAATGAATAAAGAGTAAACTATTTCCACTATGTTCAAACATCAAAATCAACCACTACCCAATGAATCATTCATCAAATACAAACTCAAAGGTCATCCTCGATTTTTTCTTTTAATTCATTTAATAATTAAATTTGCAACGAGGTTATACTTTCTATTGCACTTCGGTACAATATTCAAGCTACATGAAACATGATATTCATCAATACACATAATGGACAACCATCAATATTTTAAATGTAAAGATCTTGAATTGCAATTTAAACTCATAGACAACCATCACCATTCAACACATATTACGCTAGGAACACATGTATTATTCGACAAAAATGAAAGAGCATTTCTATGATTGTATAAGTTTAATCATTCTGAATCTAAACATCCATAGTGATGGGATATTAATCCAATACAACGAGGAAGCAACAACATGCCCGATCTCATAACGTAAGCTCCATCGAATTGCAACAAATCCATGTTTAAGAACCTGTGACGTTCTCTAATGGCGAAATCAAATAATATCGATAACAAATAATAAAGGGATAGATATGCCGCACTACTAATGATCAATATTCCCATTTGACATCACTTTAAAAACACGCAAATACGTTAATTATTAAATCAACCTATCGTGTTGTAGGAATGCCACACATACCCATGCATCACACATGAAGCATCACTATGCATTAACCAATTGTAAACTAATTTTGGGTTAACAATCCAACCATTCCAATGTAAGAGACAATGAATTTGCATTCGATCTAATTCACGATGTTGAGCTTATCCATTCGATTATAATAACAAATTTAGTGTCTAGATAATTAAAACCAACACCATCAGCCAACATAATCAATAGAGACGAGCCAAAAATCGAAAGCAATCACGACAATAAACCAACAACTCATAACAACCAATGATATACCCGGGGATAAACTATAATAGTTTCTATCAAAAGTTAGGCTTTGAGAAAATGAGGGTTTTCTCTGAGGACCAACACAGGGAGACATGGAGCCGACACCATCATCTACAGAGAATCTTTGTGACCAATGGTGCACACATAGGGTATACCATAATTAACTTCACAAACAATGTGATAATTCTCGTGATAGGAGAAACTATAAACAAAGGAGCAAGGCTTCACCGTTCCTCGTGGAAACACCTCGTAACATCATTGCATAACCCTCGTGGTTTTCTCAATCAACCCAAGAATGTTGAGATAGGAGAAGGCCGAGAAATAATAGTCACCTTAAGCAATCCCTTTGGAAAACGACCATCACAAAAAATTGCGCAACATTAGTAACATGAAAAAACTCATGCCCAAGTGAAGAAAAGCGTAGTGACACAATGCGTTCAAAACCCCATAACAACAAAAGACAAGGTATGGAATACTAAAGTGTGGAGACCACCAACCACTCTAAACCAAATGAAACCCTCAAAATAAAACCGATAAGGATGACATAGGGACTTTATGGTTTCCAACACTGAGAACAACCAATAACTCTATGACTTCAAACTTCATTGCAATGAAAACCACCAATCCATTCATTCCATAAACATATCACCAATTAACACACTTTCTCGACTCAAGGAAAGAACAAACCAATACATATTGAGACACTATCTACGTCATAACCAGAGCAATTCATGGATGGCCAAAATGGCATAATTGGGTAACCAAGAGCATCTTTAAAACGGAATTGTCCGAGTGGTTCTCCCTCTTCTTGAAAGTCAGAGAATAACCACGGAAAACAAAGTTGAAAAAATAGTCCGACTAGGGTGGTAATGTGCGAGAAAGAGAAGGATCATGCACTAAATGCATGTTTCCTCCACCCTTAGTCAATTAATTCCTTAGTACACCCCAACTCTTAATAACTCCTTCAATTAAACCATGTATCAAAACCATCGATTCACTCAATGGCCAATAATAGCGTAATTCCATAATCATATTTATCCATTTCCAACTTATAACATAACCAACCATGTTCCATATAACTCAACAAATCGCATAACATTAGCTTGTATTGGGTTAGGTTAACAACTTAATTTAAATTTCAATATGTAGCATAATATCATAGTTTGATCTCTTCATTTTTCATTTTTTCTTAGGTAGCTTTTATTTCTTTTCAATAGCTCTTATTTGTTTTTTCTAACATGTTTATTGTGAAGGTGTCACAATAAGAAATACATGAACATATAGCAATTATAACAATGGATAACATAGGACATCATAACATGAAATAGAGCCTAGAGCAGAGAAACAACACATAACATGCATCCATCCACCATTCAATTGTCGCAATTAGAGCCAACACATAATAATCCCAATCCATCACCAATAAAAACAAGGTCTCATCAATCATGTAAGCAGTGTCGAACAGTGGAACAAACATCAAATAAGAGCCACATATTATCTCCCAATCTACAAGGGGTCCCACCTACTACTATTATTTATATTTAGCTTATAATAATAGGTTTTAGCAATACCTTGCGGGAAAAACTTCATTGCGATTTTTAATCATCAACAAACTAGCAACTCCATTGTGGAAATTTGTTTTCAACAGATTAAAAACTCAAAATCATGGTTTCACTGCACTCAAGAACAACAGTCGTGAAGATATAACCGTGAAGATTATGCAACAAGGGAAGTGAGTGGATTTAATAGAAAAATGACTGTGAATTTGGGGAATAACTCATGAAAAGTGTTATATGAGGGTTTTACTCACTCTCCATGCATAATCATCTGTTCATAATCTACTCTTTTACTTCAAGGAGAAAAAATTACGGATTTTCTCTTTAAAATATCAATGGATGAAGAAATGGCAAGAAGAGGCGAGAAATAACCAATTCTTTATAAGACATGAGTGAAAGAAGATAACATATTCAAGTATGCTTCAGGGGAAACATCGTAATAGTTGTGTAAGTTTGATTGTTATTAACTAACAATACTTTGTAGGAGTGTCACCGTATAGAATTGATCCAATCATCTTATTTTGACCAAATTAACTAGAAGATTGTAGGACACAAAATCACTCTACGTGTAATAAAATTGCAAAAATTAAAACAACAACAATAAAATGATGGTAAATGTAAAAGCAATAGGAAAAATTAAAAACAGATAGTAGAAGCCCAACCATCGTAAGGCGTAAAAAGAAATAGCTCAAAAAAAAATGAAATCAAAGCTAGGTTACTAGTATACAGAAAATCAAAACAACATTAGAACTTTTCACTTCGGTCCCTCACAATATTTCAAGTGAGAATCAAGTAGAGATGTAGGAAACAATTGTTCCTCGTGAAATCCTTTAGAATGTAAGAGTAAGTATCCAGGACAAAAACAATTTTGAAGGGACCCAGAATTAACACTTGGAACTCCCAGGTAATTATCATCCCTTTAATTTATATGATTAGATCATCAAGACATATATGGATGTTGATCAATTCATCAAGAGTTGTGTGTATAGGTTTTTAAAAAGAGGTACTTGCATCGTGTAAGCCACAAGGAAGGAATTTATAAGACATGGTACCCAAATTAGTGATAAGGTAGTTTTAGGAACATCAGCCTCTTTCACTGGAGCATTCCCTCAGAACCCCAAAAAGTGTCAAGTAAGGGCCTCGTCCATGACCTTACAAGTTGTTGCATAATCATTTCCATATTGAGAGGAGGAAAAGGATCTCTCATAATAGCCCTCAATTTCTTAAAGTGAGAAAATGAATGCAGTTTATAATATGATCAATGATCTTCAAAACAGGTATCCAATTGGAAACCCATTCAAGATAGACTTGAAAATAAATCCAGCCTTAAGAAATTTTTCAACTCCTTTTGAAAAGTTGCTTCAAATGCAGAGTTACTAGGCCCTCATTTTTTCTTAGCTAGTTTCATGCCTTCTCGATGGATAGCATGTTGTGTAAGACCAAGATCAAACCCAAGAATATCCTTATAAGACCAAGAAAAACATTTTTGGAAACCTGCCACCTAGCTTGGCACTTTGCTCTTCTTTATCATAACATTGGTACTTATTTTAACATTCTTTGAAGACTCAAGTGCCCCAATGTTACAAGATATGGTTTCACCCACCTTCCATTTTGACCCCTCTTCTCTTTGTTTCTCTTTATTTCCTACATCACTACGAAAATCTAACTCGAGAGGACAAGAACTTAGAATTTTGTTATTTTCCATGGATATAACCTCTTTGGGATTAAGAGGTTCATCTTGAATGAAAGCACAAAATCTCTCATCGTTAGGGAAAACCTACCAAGGTCTCTACATTGTCTGGGATATGTGAATGATATAGAGATTGAAAATACCAACCATGCATGTGAGGCAAAGGTTGTTGATTAGAAGAATATGCAAAGACAACTAACTGATCAACCATATTGAATTAAGTCCCCTATTAACATGAGTGATGTTGAAAGATAAAGGCGTGAGATAAGCACCCAAACAGTTTCAAAAAATATTCCATCATCTTGTTGCTAGGAGCATACCTTATGTATTAAGTTCAAAACAAGATTAGAATCTCCAAAAACTAAAGGTGACCACAACCAAGATTAAGGGGGTTTTCAATGCCTAATAATAAAGCTCAAATTCAGTTGACATTGTTTGTGCAAGCAAACTTCAACCCGTAAGAAAAAAATATGAATTTTCTCTATAGGGAAACCAAGATAATGCCACATTCATTACCTTCATTAGAGCCTGAACCATAAAAGTGCATGTGCCACATATCATCATCTAAATAGACCTTGTTCTAAAGGAATATTATCCTCCCTTCAACAAAGATGTAAGACACTCCTAGGTCCTCTTTGATATAGTTTATACTAGACTATGGAACACTTCTATGTAGGGTGAAATCCTTCCCTCTCTAAGGACTATAATGTTCTTACCATTCCAAGGAACGAATAAATGTATCCCATCGAAAGTGAGAGGTATCCACCCATTAAATATTTCCAATCTTCTTCCCAAGATAATTGAGTACTTTCTTACATTATCACCAATTCAATGTTGATGGTTGTCCTTATTTCAGGATGATTGTATAAAACTAAGGTCACATCCTTAATCTTGCCTATGTTTGTTTGTTGTAGACTATTATATGAGAGCATGATTCTATAATTTTCATTGTACAATACAAGCCTAGCTCTACCATAATACCTTCGACATCACACTTGGTCTCGAACCACCATCAATGAGGCAACAATGGACAATCTTATCCATAATCTTTACGTAAATATAAAAGGGGATTTTTTTTTATTGTGGCATCTAAAGTTATGTACACCTACTTTATTTACGTATTTAACCTTCTTTGGCTTACCCTTCAGAGAGAGACTTGGCTACAACATAAGTTTTTCTCCTTCCATGTGAATTTTTTTAGGATGCATCTATTGTTCAGTGGATCTACAACCGTCCAAAAGGGTTGCATCTACTTTGATGTTGGCCAACCGGTTCAAGATATTGTTTTTGAAGAGGGAAGAGGTGAAGTTGTTCCTTGAATGTCAAGAACCCAGGAACCTGAACAATAGTAGCCGGTGAGGATGAGCTTGGATAGAGGAATTGGCGGGAGGATCAAATTTTCCCTTGGGAGCATATGCTTTGTTCCTAGTTTTGATGACCATGACATCTTATGGATCAGCAAAATCTAGGACATCGATAGCAGCTTCGCATTCACCAACATCTTTATCTCCGCACTCTTCTTTCCCTCATATGTGGTTTCCTCATGGTGTTCCCGCAAAAGTTACACCAAGTTTGGAGGCAAGATAGCCGAAATGAAAAACAATTTCAACCGGATTTCTAAAGGGGTGTGCAGAAGAAGATGAAGCTCCGTGGGGTAAGAGAGGGGACATTTGCTTTCTACTCATATGTTATCATACGATTTTTCATGTCTTGTACTAGCCGTAAAAGGGTGGACATGTTTGTTTGTCTAACCGATTCTCCCTGGGAAGACCAGTTATTTCAAGTTGTTCTTCATACTCTTTACAAGCATGAAGAGTGGAACCAAGATTATCAATGGATTTTTCCTCAATCCTATGATCGTGATGGGGAAGGTAATGCATCAGTAATGCATTAAATCATCTTGGTTCTGAAAATGAATGAGTTCAAGGATCTGATCAGATAGCTTAGTGAAATTCAAGTTGGAAGGACTTGATGGTCTCACCATCCTTAAGAGAGTGAGATGCTATTGTATTCCTAACTTTTCAGCCGAGATTTTAGATTTCCCATAAATGGATCAGAACCAATATATTAACTCCCTCCCAAGTAGACAAAATCTTAGGAGGAAGGTCAAAGAAATCGCTTGTAGCCTTCCTTCCAAGGAATTGACAAAATAAGCGCATGCAAGTATCATTGCCATTGGCTTCTATGTTATGACAAGCATTAGAAAATTCCACCGTGTGTCCGCTTGTAGTGACAATGTTATTTCATGAAACTCAGGAAGATGCTCTTTAAATTTAAGAAGTGCACGAGAAGTAAAGCAGGTTAAGAGGAGAGGACACATGCCATGGTGTGGTTGTGGCATCCCTTTCAAACTGAAAAAACCCATACTTTTAATGACTTTGGTGTGGGTTGTGATAGATTGGAAAAGGATATGGTGGCTATATAAGCTACCAATCATTGACTTAAGATGAAGACTGCGGAATATGAAGCACCCCTAGGTACACCCGAGCCACCACTAGATGTCATGTTGTGGATGAAATATGAGGGAAAGAAAGATGAACTCGATGAATTAGACAAAGTTCTCCTTAGATCACTTTGTTGGGAAGATAACACAATGTTCCTTCTTCCCATTTAAGCAATAGGATTGATTTTTGGTAATAAGCCTCTTCTTTATTCTAGAAGCACGGGAGTCTAAGGACATGAAATAAAGGGAAAAATCAAGAAACAAGAAGGTTACCGTTGATTTCTAGGCTGTCTACGACTAGCTTCCCAATCGCTCTGAGCACTAATATCTCGCTCAATTGTTACCCAAGAATGGTTAAGCTTAGCATGGGTATTGGCAATGTCCAAAATGGTGTTAAACAAGTTCAATGAAATGTTGGTCTGGTCTTGAAGACCGGCTCAATATTGGGCTCTCAAATGCACACAATCATTAAGAAATAAAATAGTCAAAGAATCAATATTCGAAAAATAGATGTATTCAATGAAAATCGGAGTATGAAAAATAACCAGAAATATCAAGATCTCCCCAAGATGGTCACCAACAAATGTTGAGGAAAAGATATGAAATGATCTTACTCAAGCATTTTCGTGATTCTACTTGGCTAAAGAAAAATATACCTGAATATGACCCTATGTTTATAGACATCAAAATAAAAATCCTAACTCACAAGTATTTATTACAAGTGCTTAGGCTAGTCTTTTCACAATTAAGAGTTTGTTGTAAAATTCATTTTAATATGAATTTCCTCAATATAACAATTGTTGAAATAATTGTAGAGACAAAAGTAAAGACACCAAGATGATAATCAAGATAAATGAGACATAAAGCAATCCTTTATTTCATTCCAATTCACCAAAGAGCTCACTTTACAAAATTTCATACAAAAATTTCGACCAAAGTCAAACTTAGACATCCCTAATGGAACATAAAAAAGGACCTCTAACAAATAATCAAAAACTGAACTCTAAAAAGTTGGATCAACTCGCCACGCATTGCTTCACACTCAAAATTACCAGCCTTTTTGAGTCATGAAAACTAATTCATAAACAAACAAGTCTACACTGACTATGTGGAGGATCTATTGATATTATGGTAGCTTCTCGAGGTATGAACCTCTATTGTGACCTTGGACAAGATTTACATAGAATGTTCCGAAGGAAGCAAAGAATGAAGGAAACCCAGACAAGATGACTACTGTAGAAATATAATTAATATGAATTAATTAGTACCCGTATGAGAAGTTACCCGTGAAAGCCCCGGCCATAATTACTATAAATACAGGTGCCAGTCTCTCATTTGACAAACTCTCATAATTGCAGAAGAATTTGTGTGCAATCAGAGTCCAACAGCTTTAAAAGCGCAGTCCCGGAAGGCGTTTCGCCAGCTTTTGGGTGAGATCATCTCGATCATCTTGAGCTACTTATTGATGCAGGATCATCTCCTCGAGACAAGCAAGCCAACACAAATTTTTAAATTTTCCCTTGAAGTTGATGCGCCAAACATAAATGAGACCATTTAATTAAGGCGCCTTGGTATAATGTAATCAGACCTTGAGTGACCCGCTCTCGTCTGAAGTAGACAAAGGCATTTATAGTAGTAAATGTAAGTAGGTAGAATTGAATATTAGATTAGACAGTTGTAGAATAAAGAGGGAGAACGGATATAGACACCCTCATTGTGCATTGTAACATAGTGGAAGGAAGAGTTAGAAGAATCCAGAGCATAGAGAAGAGAAGTAGAGAACTATGTAGAGACACCCATGTATAGTCATTTGGATTAATAGAAGAGTTTAATTCAAATTCATGGAGTCGTGTTTATTCTCTGTGTATGTATGTTGAATGCTATGCTCCTGAGTATTTACTTCCTATTATGCATTTTCTATTATGTTGTATATATGATTTCATGTGTTGAGATTGAAATCTGAGAGGAAGTAGAAGGAACGAGTTTCAATTGTTTCTCTATCTGAGAAAGGATTCCTGCAAGGCGTGCAGTTGAATTTGTCCGCAAGGAGTGCGTTGACAAAAGGCTCAGATCGTTTAACTCTCGTTCTCAGAAGTGAGACTGAGTAACACTAGCCATGCAAGGAGTGTGCAGGCTAAGGAGAGTCTCAGTCATGAAACTGAGCGAAGTGTTAAAGGACTGCTGCTACAGGTGTGTGCAGAGTCGAAAGAACTCAACACTTAGAAGTGTTCGAGGATTTGCCGCAAGGAGTGCGTGTAAGAGTCTTCATGGAGACCCAGAAGTGTGAGAAAGCTCGGGAGGGATAAGGCTTTCAAGATCATTGAGAAGAAGCACAGAGAGTCTGTGCATAGAGTGGTTGAATAGGCACTGCAAAGTTACGTGCAGAAGGACCAGTTTTTCATAGAGAAATACTGGGTTCACTCGTAGAAGATACCCAAGAGGAAGGTGGACGGTTGGGATCTTGTAGAGGATATTGACAAAACCCATCAGCCGTTGGATCTATCAAAGAAGTAAGGAGGTTATGGTTGCATTCGGAGTTCAAGCTCCAGGGGTCATGAGTCGTTGGATCGTGGATCAGTTACCCGTCAACCATTGGATCTGACAGAAGTTGCACGAGGGTTACCATCGAGATTCGAAGGATCAGAAATCTCGTGGTCAAATGTTCTTTGACATTTGAAACCCTGAAGTCTCGGGAAGATTGGAGCCATCCGACAGTTGGACACGTTGTGGATATTGAGGTGTCAGGATTTCAGGAAGTCAGAAGTTCCATAGATAGAAGGTTGGGGAAGTTCATAGTGAGAAACCCAGCATAATCTGAATCATCCATTCGGGAGGACAGGTGTCCGGAATCTGGAGAGAGTTGGGAAATTGGGGAATCAGAGTTCCTGAGGACAAGGAAGTTGAGGAATTACAAGTCCCAAAACCCCAGAAAAATTGGGAGCTTTCATCAGAAGGGAAGCGTGGAAGAAATCGGCATCATCGGGGAAAGTCCCGACAAGAAGTCATCCATCTGTGTTTGGGGCCATCGGGATATCGGGGATCTCGGTGACAAAGTGTTTATGTACTTTGGTTTCACGAACCACGAAACCCTGATGAGGAGGAAGGTGTAGCTGTGCGGCCAGCTGTCAGCACGTCAGAAAAGAGGGAGGCATCGTAGTGGAAGCCAATTGTCACTTTGACGGAGATTCAGGGTTCGAGAAATCAGGAACCCCACGGGTAAGTGTTTTGCAGCATTGGAAACCCCGTAGCCCCGATGAGGACTAGACCATGGTCACGGGTTGATGGTCATATGGGCCAAGGCCCATAGCCAGGAGGGCTAGCGTGGAAACGACACGTAGGGATTCGAGAAATTGCGAGTCCTGAGGGCATGTGTATTTCGACATTGGAATGCTCGAAACTCCGATGGGAGTTATGAAAG
>SNQJ01S0244728.1:2893-13241 GCA_010110895.2 Picea sitchensis
AATGTGGTTGAGTTGGTGTTGAATTGTTAACTTATAATGCAAGGTCTTACAACTATGTACAATCAGTCCTTAGGAATGAGTATTGGGGAATCAAAATTAATAGTTTTTACATCCTCTTAGGGGTGATGTTATAATCGGTTGATTGGTGATCATCTCACGCTTGAGCTTTTAGAACACTACTGACATGTGATGGTTTTAGGTTGGGACTTCTTGATCAAATGGATTTTTGTGTCTTAATGGTAGTTATAGATGTGACCTGCACAAATTGATTTAAGAAATAAATATGGTTTTAAGATTTAGAATTCTTGCGCAAGGGATTTTATGAATAATGATGGATGATTGTTGTCGAAGCTCCTTCTGACTTGCATCTCCCATAGAGGTCACGGTTGTCCTTGATTTTGTAGTACTTGGTTTTCTTGCATTACGTGGTCTGCTTGTGTCGGGCGGGATGTAGACACCTCCATGTAGCTTTAGTACATAAGTCTGTGTGTGTGATTATTTCTGTATAAGGAATCTAGTGCCGTATCAAGAGTCTTGGGCCCTTTAAAGGTAGGGTTCCACTCTTGCGACACACATGACGAAGATTACTAGTTTCTGCCTGAGCAGACAGCCAGGAGCCTATCTGACCTTCTCTCTCTCCGAAGCAGAGAACTAAGATTAAACGCCCTGCTTTCCTGTGCAGAAATAGTAAACCTACCACTATGGATTCTTCCTTCGATGTTCGCACTGTGCATAACCCAGTATGTCGTTAAATGTTTGTTGTTACTTGTTGTGTGCCTTGTGTCTCATAATTGTGATTTTTGTGGGTGCGTCTTGTTAGTCGTCGGGTGGCGTCGTAGAGTCCAGTGTGTCGGTTTCTTTTTACACGAGCGCACACACCTTAAACAAAAAAATTTTGCACCTGTTATCAGAGTTGTTGTCGTAACGAGGAGGTTCGTTACAATCTTGGATATGGATAGGAGTGAGCGGGTTGTCTTGCATATCAACAGGAACTACGAATTCATTATGCTCGTCACTAATAAAGAATATCAAAGGTTGCAATTACAGCCGCTAATTCATTATGCTTGTCACTAATAAAGAATATCAAAGGTTGCAATTATAGTCGCTAGTGTAAACGTGGTAGAAATGTAAATTTAAAGAAAAAAATTAATATTGAAGTAAATTTAAGTTTACTAATCATTAAAAAGTGATAATTAGATAATCACACAATAAATTTTTAATCATATTAAGTAAATGTTAAAAACTAAACATGTTAAAGGAAGTCCTAAAAAAACTCAAAAAAGTTATAAACTTGAAATTTCATTCATTAATTTGGAAGCACAACCAAAAATACACCAGCATCTTCAATTATAACAATATGAAATTTATGATTAAAAAATTTCGGCATAATTAACATAAGCTTTGTTCTTTGTACTATCATTAGTCTATCGTGTGGAGTTCTACTTCTCTCCTGGTGAACCCTGGCCTTGAGGTCATTCATGGCTTCCCGGGCCTCTGGCGTAATGTGGGCCGAGTAGTTCTCGGTGGTTGAGACTGCTTCATGGTGAGCCCTCGAGATCGAGGGCTGAGCTCGCAGACTTCGACCTTTTCCAAAGCCACGAATGCTATCCATTATTTCATTTTTGATTCCCTGCTCTGTGCCTTCTTTCTAGGGGCGGCACCAAATAAAACTCTTGGTGTAGACCTTGGTAAGTTGATCACTTCCTTGACCACTGATCCTGCGGAGAGGAGAAAACAACCAAGCCAAATGCTTCCTTCAGACCGTGCCTATATTCATTTTGTTTTGGTCACGAATATTCATGCCTGTGTAGTTATGGTGATGAGAGTTATTGGGAGTCCGACCTGTCTTCTCAAAATCAAAATTGGAGGGATAGTGACTGTAATTGCTCGTCATCGACATTAAGGGATCAATACGATCCATCTTATAGAACCAGTGAGAGTTCCAATCCAGCGTGGTCTGATTTTCTTGCATCTGGGCGAAGTTACTCAAGATTAAATCATTCCCGATTCGTATCAACTGCCTTACATGAAGGCATAGGTGGGAGCTAGCAATCATTGTCTGGGGATTCACAGCCAGTGGCCATGTGGATCTTGACTCTCTCCCCATCTATCACCCGAATTGGGAGGTTGTAGTCGATTATGGCCCATTGTTCACAGTCATGATTCAACGAAGAGGACGTCTACATGTTCCATTACTGGTCAATCCTTCTTTGCTGATTGACAACTCCTTCATTCGCCATTCTATCTGCTACTTTGTCAGTTGATTGACGAACATGGGAAGGGATAATCACTGCAATAATAGGTATGGGAGTCTGTATTCTTTCGATACCTCCCTCTATTCGCCATCCTGAGGAAAATTTGCTGATTGGAAGACCATGGAGCATGTTGCGGAGCATTCTAATGATGAGGAGGGAGTCCCCTTCTACTATGAATTTGTTGCATCTTTCTCTGATAGCTATTGATAAGCCTCTTTCTAGTGCTAAAAGTTCTACAACATTGTTGGTGGCAACACCCATTCCTTTGGCATAGATTCTGAGGATGGTTCCGCTATGATTTCTAATACACCTCTTAGGCTTGCCAAGCCTGGATTCCATTTGGAGGCACCATCAAAGTTAATTTTGATGAACCCTGCAGCAGGAAGGGACCAGAGGATCAGGGAGGAGAGGGAAAGATGTGGGATTGGAGGGCTGCAGGAAATGGAAGAATGAATGAGGCCTAAAGAGCTAAGGATGGAGGCCTCCGAGGGGGAACATTCTAGTCCTGATGGTCCATTTTTCCGATATGATGGTTTCCCTGATGTATTTTTGAATGTGATTCCATATGCTATCTATCCTTTGACTTTTCCCTTTAAGGATTCTCCAGTTCCTTTCTTTCCACAATTCCCATAAAAGAAAACCTGGCATGGCTCTTGAAAGAATCAATTCCCATAAAAGAAAACCTGGCATAAGCTTCAAGGCTCTTGAAAGAATGGGGTTGGGGAAATCAATCTAGTTCCAATGGGTGATAGTTCTATGAAGGTTGGAGATATCTATGACTGATTTTCGGAATATGGCCGAGCTTAAGTCCCATATATTTGATTTGATTTGACAAGTACTTAGGAGATGTTTTGTGGTCTCTCCTTCTTGATGACAAAACACGCATATGGAAGGACCTATGAAACCCTGTTTGATCAGATTTTCCCAAGTGAGGATTTTATTTTTGACCACGAGCCAAGAAAACAAAGACTTTAGGCCAAAGCTTTTGATTCCAAATCTACTTCCAGGTGATGTTAGGGACAAGGGGTTGTTGAATTTGGAGGAGATTATAAGCTTATTTAATGGAGAAGTTTCCTTTGGAGGTATGTCCCCATATTAGCTTGTCAAGTCCCACATGTTGTTGAATTTGGAGGAGATTATAAGCTTATTTAATGGAGAAGTTTCCTTTGGAGGTATGTCCCCATATTAGCTTGCCAAGTCCCACATGTTGTTGAATTTGGAGGAGATTATAAGCTTATTTAATGGAGAAGTTTCCTTTGGAGGTATGTCCCCATATTAGCTTGTCAAGTCCCACAAGTCATAATATTTTCTAGTTTTGAAGCTGAGCCTAGAAATTGGCCCATTGGTGATGAGAATTATTCTCGGTCCAATTCTATATCAGTATCCATTTTCGACATTGACCATCCATTGAGGTGTTCCTCCAATATTTCCAAGCCTAGATCTTTCCTTGAGTAGTCATGGTTGATTTAAGGGGTTGAAGGGATTCCTGCCATCCCTAGGCATGAATTTGTTGCCATGCATCCTCTCAGAAAAAGTGTGTTGTCCATTTTTGACCTCCCAAAAGCAATTATTTTGAATTATGTCTTTATTTTTCCATGTTGTATTCCATACTATAGAGCCATTTCTGTTGTTGTCTAGCTTGAAGAGGTTGTGTCCGGCTTCTTGAGGATGGTATTTTCCTTTTCATATTTTTCCCCATAGGTAGTTTTTTGTTTTGAATCCAACACCACCATATGTTTCCCCTAGGACTGAGTTGAGGGTTTCATGTCTCGAAATACAAGACCACCTTCCCTTTTAGGTATACAAATTTTGTCCCAACTAACCAGTGCCCATTTTCTCTTTTTTCTGGCTCCTCCACATAAAAAGGAGCGTTGAAAATTAGGAACTTACTTGATGATAGATTTAGGAGCCGCTAGAGTCGAGAAAAGATAGAGAGGCATAGCTTGAACGACTAATTTGAGAAGAACTAGGCAACTTGGAAAATTTAGAGAGTGGTAAGTCCAATTGGCGATTTTTTTAATCTATTTTTGTGAGAATATCTTCCCAAGTAGAATTTCTTAGGGCATTGTTAGTTAGTGGGGCACCAAGATACTTGGAAGGTAATATGTTGCACTGAAAGCCTATAATTTGAGAAATGTTGTTTTGAATAACAGTATGAGTATTGAAGACAGAAGGTTGGGACTTACCTTGATTGATGGAAGTTCCTGAGGAGTCCATGAAATCAATAAGCACCTGCTTTATTTCCTTTGCTTCTTGAATAGCGGGGATCCCCATTATCATTGTGTCATCCAAAAAAAATTGGCGAGTGATTGAAAGGTCGTCCCCATGAGGATGGAGCCCTTTGATTTTCCTTTGGGTAACCACTGCCTTGAGAGCCCTACCAAGACCTTCTGCCGTCAAAATGAAGGTGAAAGGTGAAAGAGGGTCACCCTGGTGAATGCCACAAGAAGGAGTGAAAGTATCAGAGGGAGATCCATTAAAGAGGATTGCGAAGGAAGTAGAGGAAGTGAGGGACATAATCCAACTTATCCAGGGGGTGGAAAATCCAAAGGAGAGGGGAATTTGGTGGATGTAATACCAACTAAGTTTGTTAAAGGATTTGGACATGTCTACCTTGATGAGCATGCCAACAATCTTGGAAGTTTTCAAGGTGTGGATCATCTCAGGGTCATGATGATGTTGTCTAAGATTTGGTGACCTTCTACATAGTTGGACTATTCAGGGGAAATGAGGTGAGGGAGAATGGGCTTGAGTCTATTGGCGATGACTTTGATAATGATATTATAAACAACATTGCATAGAGAAATAGGTCAGAATTTACTAGGATCCTCTGATTTCTCCTCCTTTGCGATAAGCGTTAGAAAGGTGACAATAAGAGTAGGGAGGACATTCAAAAAGAGGCAAGAGTCTTAAACCAGTTTTAGGACATCAAACTTTATAATAGGCCAACCAACTTGAAATATTTTTTTTGTGAAGCCATCGGGGGCGAGTGACTTACCTCTGGGCATTTCCATGACCACTTGTTCAATTTCTTCCATGGTGGATGGTTCTAGTAGAGCTTCATTTTGTTCTTGAGACACTAGTTTCAAGATGTTCTTGGTTATCTTTTGGATGGATTCCAATCTTTTGTTGTTTGTCTATGTCAGAAAATCCATGAAAAATATGACAAGAGAATGTTCAAAGTCAACATGGTCTATGAGCCAATTTCCATGTTCATATTTTAGAGAGGTTATTCGATTTGTTTTCTTTCGTTGGATTGTAGATCTGTGAAAAAATTTGGAGTTTTTATCCCCTTCTCCAAGCCACTGGACTCGATATTTTTTCCTCCAGAGGGTTTCAACTTGTTTGTCTCTAATATAAATTGATTTTGCAGATTGCTTTCCTCCATACTACTTTTCTCAGGTCGGCCCTGTTCAATGTTGTTGCAGTTGTGCCATTTTTGTGTCTAATTCCTATTTGTCTTTGAAGATGTCTCCAAAAACTTATATTTTCCATTTCTTAAGTTTTTCCTTGATGTACTTTAACCTCTATTGAAAGCAAAACATATAGATTCCTTGAAGGTGCTTCGATTCTTTCCACCAAGAGTTGATGTTGTCAAAAAAGGAGGGATGAAAAATCCAAAAGGATTCAAAATGGAAAGGCCTCAAGGGAGGGGTAAGAGAGATAACAAGCTCTAGTTGGATTGGCCAATGGTTCAAGCCAGAGTAAGCGAGAATGGAAGAAATTATGTAGATACCAGTCCGAGCCAAAGCAAGGGAGAATGTAAGACATTAGGTAGATACCAATGAAGCAATCAAGTTGAGAGGAAATATGGTTAGCCCCTTGTATGCTGTTATTCCAGGTATGGGTGCCATTGGAATGGGGAAGGTCTAGAAGATTGAATTTGTGAACAACATCTTTAAAAATGATAGAGGCTTAATCGAGACAATGAATGATACCACACTTTTGATCAAGGGAGGTGATAAGGTTAAAATCCATACCAATTATCAAGTGACAATCCCCAATAATGGCTTTGAGGCCTAGAGGGGAGTTAAGGAAGATAATTTTTTTGGGGGCAACAAGAGGACCATAAAGATTGGTGATGAATCTTGAAGAAGCAGTTCCCAAGATTTGAAAGTGGCTAGAGAGGGTTCAAGAGGTGGATAAGAAGGTGGTTAAGGAAATTTCGGTTGGATTACAAATGATGGCTATACCTCCCACTGCACCTTGAGCATGAGTGGAAATTGCTTGAGAATTTTTCCAGAATTTGGTGATTAGGTTTGTGAGAGTGTTGCAGGGGAATTTAGTTTCTTGCAAAAGGATACAAAGGTTTTTTGTTTAGTAATGAGTTTCTTCATCATACGATGCTTGGTTTGACCATTGAGACCTCTAATATTTAAGGAGATGAGCTTCATGAGGAATAGTGGGGGTTGAGGGGAATGAGTCTGTCATTAGTGATATTCTTCCTGAGTTGAAAAACATTTCTCCAAGCTCTTGAAGGAGTTGTTTATTGTTTCTTAGTCCTATTTTTTTTTCCTCTTTTGCAGATTTGACTGCTTCTTTGGTATAAATAGATTTGACTCCAAGCTAAACATAGGAAGAGGATGAGGTCTTACCTTTATGGTGTGTCTTTTGTCATATTTTTCTTCTAACTAAGGATTCTTTTACCATTTGTATTTGTTGTGCTGGAATGAAGTTAGGGTCTTGTTACCTCCATGCTATCACTAGGGTTTGAGGATCTAGGTCTGATAACTCCATTTCTTCATCGAGTCCCCTTTGTTCTCTTCTTCCTGTCTCATCTTTATGCTTGGATCCTTGATCTCCTCGCTAGTAGGTTCTATAATTTTCTGACGCTTTGTTTGTTCTTCCCGAGTCTCCTCCATGCTTTAAGGTTCCATATGATTTGATTGGTGGTTTTTTGCTTGGATTTGGTCTTGCTGAGAGTCCTTTGGAGTAGGATGAGAGTCTCAAATTTGTTGTTGGTGGGAATCTCTGGTTGAGTATGTAGAACGAGTTGTTTTCATGTATTACGCCTTCTTGTTGAAACTGTTTCGAATCCATCCGCATCGTTTGGTGGGTTTTTCTTCACTGGAGGCGTTGGTTTATGGAGAAGACAATCTATGAAGAGATGTCTGTTCTCATGACAATTTCTGCATCGAAAGGGGATATGCTCGTAGTCAAGCATCTGAAGCCATTTTATATCTTGATATCATAGACAGATGGAATCCATGAGTGCATTGGAGACACTAATGTAGGCACATATTTGGACGTATGAGGTATATCGACCCTTCTTTGTAACTTCATAGGTTTTGACCAAGGTTCCAAGGGCATTTCCAATAACCTCCATGATTTCTTCTTCCCATAATCCTTGCGGTAGGGAGTAAAGCCTTATCCAGACTGGCACAAATGTGAAATCTGCCTGTTCGGGACTAAATTTTTTAGTCCAGGGATGCATGTAAAGACCAAATGAATTAAAAAAAATGTGGGAGATACAATGTTAGATTAAATAGAAAAATTCTCATCTCCACAACCATTACTCATTTTACTATGAGATATGAGATCCCTCTCATGAGATAGTCATGATATATAGTTGTGGAGATAGTCATGATATATAGTTTCTACAATTAGATAGTTGAATTTTTAATCTAAAAAACAAATTCATCCTCGGGACCAACTTCCCATAATTCTTGTTGTAGGGAGTAAAGCCTTATCCAGACTGACACTAAATTTTTCAGTCCAAGAATGCATATAAAGACCAAATGAATTAAAAAAAATGTTGGAGATACAATGTTAGATTACATAGAGAAATTCTCATCTCCAAAACCATTATTCATTTTACTATGAGATATGAGATCCCTTTCATGAGATAGTCATGATATATATAGTTTTTTTTTTTTTTTTATAGTTTGTACGTGACATGTGGGAGTAACCTGTGGCTAAGAAACCACGACTCATGGACATCTAAGCCGTAAAAATCACCCCGAGATCGCACCCGGCATAAGCCACACCAACCCTTAACATGGATGGATTTTTTGTCCCCGCAGGTTTCGAACCAGTGACTTTAACATCACGGAGTGCCTTAACAACACACTTCGTCATCTACTGTCCTACACCTCAAGGACATCATAAGATATATAGTTCCTACAATTAGATAGTTGAATTTTTAAATTTACTCTAAAAAACAAATTTATACTTGAGACCAACACAACCATGATTTGCTATCTCAAGGCATACACTATTCATAAATATGTTCACATTTTGGCATCGAAGAAATATATTCATTTGAAATTCGGGTATCTCATTCCTCCATTTAATAATGTACTTGAAAACCTCGTAAAAAAACATTCAATTTAGTTGTGAGAGCATTGTTTATGACATTCCATTCAGTTATGAAAGCATTATATATATGACACTCCATTTACTTGGGAGAATGAAAGTATTATATATATGACACTCCATTTACTTGGGAAGACATATAAAGCATTCTCGACTATTAAGACGTGGAGGAATACTTACTCTATTGACCTCTTAGTCCATTTGTCAACTTGGATATACAAGCCGTTTACCTCATCCCTTAAGGTATTGTGATTTATACGGATGGTTTTTATCTGCACGCTTTGATATATCATTGTTTGTTGGGTAATATTTCCGTGTTACAATAAAGACGCTATTCACCCATTTAGTAAAAGCAATGGTATATGAGTATTTGAAGAGGTTAGGCTTAGTTGATGCTAAGCAAGTTTGTTGTGGAACGATTCCACTTTATGATACTTGGTATATGTGAAAGAATTTGGTATGGAAATAAAACATTCTAAACAGAACCATCCTCTTAAGGATAATGACCAGAGTAGATTGCATTCAACAAGCTGGTTGTCGTTTCACTTTATAATACTCAGTATATGTGAAAGAATTTGGTCTGGAAATAGAGCAATTGCAAACAGAACTATCCTCAAGGAGAGTGACAAAAATACTTTGCATTCAGAATAGTATTGAGCCTGTAAGTTTTGTAAGTCATTCAGGAAGGAGAGATCTCTAAATAAGACTAAGCACATAAACCAAAATTTAATTTTGAAGAAGATATATATGGAGTGAGCTGTAGATCCTTTTTTAACATACCAAAAAAAAGTCATCCTTTTTTAACATACCAAAAAAAAGTCAACATTAGTATTTAAGTGACACTTCTAAATATTTTGATAAAAATTTGTATCGTTGTCATCCTACTGAAATCCTTAGTCATCCTAAGAAAATCGTAAGTAGATTGTTGAATTGTTAAAATTCTTAGTGGATCGTTACATTAGTAACAATTTGTACCCACACCATTGTTAAAATCGTTAGTGGATTGCTGAATGGGTTTCTACTGCTGGAGGCGTCTCGCCTCCTCCCCTAGCACCTCGTAGTCTGCCTCCGCGGCGTCCTCTAACCCATTCAGCAATCCATGCCTGAGGGGTCTAACCCCCAGGGAGGCGAGCAGGTTCTCGGGCAGGAACATATATCAGTTGGTGATGTTGTGGGGATGATGAGATCCTTTCAGCGTATGTCCGAGGCTCTGATCAGCCGTTTGGACAGAGACGAGGCTAGGGCGCCGACACCTCCTGAGGTTCTGCCGCGNGAGCCGGTTCGGCCCGCGACTTGTGGTTCACTGCGGATTTCGTTGATATGAATGGGTTTTTATTTTATATATATATTGTTGCTGATTGAGTTGATTGTGTGCGTGCAGGTAACCATGGTTAGAGGACGCCACGGAGGCAGACAACGGGGTGCTAGGGGAGGAGGCGAGACGCCTCCAGCAGCATCCACGCCTGAGGGGTCGAACCCCCAGGGAGGCGAGCAGGTTCTCGGGTAGGAACATATATCAGTTGGTGATGTTGTGGGGATGATGAGATCCTTCCAGCGGATGTCCGAGGCTCTGATCAGCCGTTTGGACAAAGACGAGGCCAGGGCACCGGCACCCCCTGAGGTTCTACCGCGCGCACCGGCTGTCATAGGTAGCATTCACCGTGAACTCGAGAAGGTAAAATTTCCCGAGTTCTTTGGTGCCCCGGACGGTGCAGCCGCCGAGGCATGGTTGGAGAACATGGCGATGTGCTTCGCACTTCGCGATTATACCTCCAACA
>SNQJ01S0244729.1:8183-21424 GCA_010110895.2 Picea sitchensis
CTAGGCTAGGTAGAGTAGGCTGATATAGAGTAGGCTAGACTAGGCTAGGCTATGATAGTCTAGGATAGGCTAGGATAGGTTAGGATAGGCAAGTCTAGGGTAGGTTAGGATAGACTAGGATAGGTTAGTATAAGTTAGGATAGGGTAGGCTAGTGTAGGTAGAGTAGGCTAGGATAGGTAAGGATAGGTTAGGATAGGCTAGTATAGGTTAGGATAGGATAGGATAGGATAGGTTAGGATAGGCTAGGATAGTCTAGGTAGAGTAGGCTAGGATAGGTTAGGAGAGGCCAGGATAGGCTAGGCTAGGCTAGTCTAGTCTAGGTTGAGTAGGCTATAATATGTTAGGATAGGCTAGGAAAGATTAAGATAGGTTAGGATAGACTAGGATATGCTAGGATAGGCTAGGCTCGGATAGGATAGGATAGGTATGGATAGGTTAGGATAGGATAGGCTAGTCTAAATAGAGGTGGCTAGGATAGGGTAGGATAGGCCTAGCTAGGATACAATAGTCTAGGTAGAGTAGGCTAGGATAGGTTAGGATAGGCTAGGATTGGCCTAGCTAGGATAGGATAGTCTAGGTAGAGTAGGCTAGGATAGGTTAGGATAGGTTAGGATAGGCTAGGATAGGTTAGGATAGGCTAGGATAGTTTATGATAGGTTAGGATAGGATAGGCTAGTCTAGGTAGAGTAGGCTAGGATAGGTTAGGATACGTTAGGATAGGCTAGGATAGGTTATAAAAGGCTAGGTTAGGATAGGCTAGGCTAGGATAGGCTAGGCTAGGATAGGTTGGGATAGGTTAGGATAGGTTAGGATAGGCTAGGATAGGATAGGCTAGTCTAGGTAGAGTAGGCTAGGATAGGTTAGGATGTTCTAGGATTGGCTAGGATAGGTCAGGATAGGTTAGGATAGGCTAGGATAGGTTAGGATAAGCTAGGATAGGATAGGTTAGGATAGGCTAGGCTAGTCTAGGTAGAGTAGGCTAGGATACGTTAGGATAGGTTAGGATAGGCTAGGCTAGTCTAGGTAGAGTAGGCTAGGATACGTTAGGATAGGCTAGGATAGCCTAGGATAGTCTAGCATAAGCTAGGCTAGGTTAGGCTACTCTAGGTAGAGTAGGCTAGGATAGGTTTGGATAAGCTAGGATAGGCTAGGATAGGCTAGGATAGTCTAGGTAGAGTAGTCTAGGATAGGTTAAGATAGGTATGGATAGGTTAGGATAGGCTAGGATAGGCTAGGCTAGGATAGGCTAGGCTAGGATAGGATAGGCTAGGATAGGCTAAGATAGGTTAGGCTAGGCTAGGATAGGTTAGGCTAGGCTAGGATAGGTTAGAATAGGCAAGGATAGGTTAGGATAGGTTAGGATAGGTTAGCATAGGCTAGGCTAGTCTAGGTAGAGTAGGCTGGGACAGGTTAGGATAGGCTAGGATAGGTTAGGATATGTTAGGATAGGCTAGTATAGGCTATGCTAGTCTCGGTAGAGTAGGCTAGGATAGGCTAGGCTAGTCTAGGTAGAGTAGGCTAAGATAGGTTAGGATATGTTAGGATAGGCTAGGATAGGTTAGGATAGTTTAGGATAGCCTAGGATAGGCTAGGATAGGCTAGGCTAGGCTGGGCTAGTCAAGGTAGAGTAGGTTAGGATAGATTAGTATACGCTAGGATAGGTTAGGATAGGCTAGGATAGGTTAGGATAGGCTAGGATAGGCTAGGCTTGTCTAGGTAGAGTTGGTTAGGATAGGTTAGGATAGGTCAGGATAAGCTAGGATAGATTAGGATAGGCTAGGCTAGGATAGGTTAGAATAGGCTAGGATAGGTTATGATAGGTTAGGATAGGCTAGGCAAGTCTAGGTAGAGTAGGCTAGGATAGAATAGGATAGGCTAGGCTAGTCTAGGTAGAGTAGGCTATGATAGAATAGGACAGGCTAGGATACGCTAGGCTAGGCTAGGCTAGTCTAGGTAGAGTAGGCTAGGATAGGTTAGGATAGGTTAGGATAGGCTAGGATAGGTTAGGATAGGCTAGGATAGTATAGCTAGACTAGGCTAGGATATATTATGATAGGTTAGAATAGACAGGATAGGTTAGGATAGGCTAGGATAGGTTAGGATAGGTTAGGATATCCTAGGCTAGTCTAGGTAGAGTAGGCTAGGATAGGTTAGGATAGGCTTGGATAGGTTAGCATAGGTTAGGATAGGCTAGGCTATTCTAGTTAGAGTAGGCTAGGATAGGCTAGGATAGTCTAGGATAGGTTGGGATAACCTAGGCTAGGTTAGGTTAGGATAGGGTAGGATAGGTTAGGATAGGTTAGTATAGGCTAGGCTAGTCTAGGTAGAGTAGGCTAGGATAGGTTAGGATAGGCTAGGATAATTTAGGATAGGATATGCTAGGATAGGTTAGGATAGGCTAGGATAGGTTAGGATAGGCTAGGCTACTCTAGGTAGAATAGACCAGTATAGGTTAGGATAGGCTAGGATATTTTAGGATAGGCTAGGCTAGTCCAGGTAGAGTAAGCTAGGATAGGTTAAGATTGGTTAGGATAGGCTAGGATAGGCTAGGATATTCTAGGCTAGTCTAGGTAGTGTAGGCTAGGATAGGTTAGGATAGGCTAGGATAGGTTAGGATAGGCTAGGATAGTCTAGGTTAGGATAAGATAGGATAGATTAGGATAGGTTAGGATAGGCTAGGCTAGGCTAGGGCAGTCTAGGTAGAGTAGGCTAGGATAGGTTAGGATAGGTTAGGATAGGCTAGAATAGGTTAGGTTAGGCTACGATAGGCTAGGATAGGTTAGGATAGGCTAGGATAGGCTAGCCTATGCTACGCTAGTCTAGGTAGAGTAGGCTAGGATTTGTTAGGATAGGCTAGGTTAGGTTAGGTATAGTAGGCTAGGCTAGGTTAGGCTAGGTAGAGTAGGCTAGGCTAGGTAGAGTAGGCTAGTCTAGGTAGAGTAGGCTAGGCTAGGTTAGGCTTGGTAGAGTAGACTAGGTTAGGCTTGGTAGAGTAGGCTAGGATAAGTTGTGATAGGCTAGGATAGGCTAAGATAGGCTAGGGTAGTCTAGGTAGAGTAGGCTAGGACAGGTTAGGATAGTCTAGGATAGGATAGGCTAGTCTAGGATAGTCTAGGTAGAGTAGGCTAGGATAGGTTAGGATAGACTAGGATAGGTTACGATAGGATAGGATAGGTTAGTATAGGCTAGGATAGGCTACGCTAATATAGGTAGAGTAGACTAGGATAGGTTAGGATAGGGTAGGATAGGTTAGGATAGGATAGGCTAGGATTGGTTAGGATAGGCTAGGATAGGTTAGGATAGGTTAGGATAGGCTAGGCTACTCTAGGTAGAGTAACCTAGGACAGGTTAAGATAGGCTTAGATAGGCTAGGATAGGTTAGGTTAGGATAGGCCTGGATAGGCTTGGATAGGCTAGGATAGGTTTGGATAGGCTATGATAGGTTTAGATAGGTTAGGATAGGTTAGGATTAGCTAGGATAGGTTAGAATAAGCTAGGATAGGCTAGGATAGGCTAGGCTATGATAGGTTAGGATAAGCTAGGATAGATTAGGATAGGCTAGGATAGGCTAGGCTAGGCTAGGTAGAGTGGGTTAGGATAGGCTAGGATAGGTTAGGATAGGCTAGGATAGGCTAGGCTAGTCTAGGTAGACTAGGCTAGGATACGTTAGGATAGGTTATGATAGGCTAGGATAGGTTAGGATAGGCTAGGATAGGTTAGGATAGGTTAAGACAGGCTAGGCTAGTCTAGCTAGAGTAGGCTAGGATAGGTTAGGATAGGCTAGGATAGGTTAGGATTGGCTAGGCTAGGATAGATTAGGTTAGGCTAGGATAGGTTAGGATAGGTTGGGATAGGCTAGGATAGGCTAGGATAGGTTGGGATAGGCTAGGCTAGTCTAAGTAGAGTAGGATGGGATAGATTTTGATAGGTTTGGATAGGCTACTCTAGGTAGAGTAGGCTAGGATAGGTTAGGATAGGTTAGGATAGGCTAGGATAGGTTAGGATAGGTTAGGATAGGCTAGGCTAGGCTAGGTAGAGTAGGCTAGGATAGGTAAGGATAGGTTAGGATAAGCTAGGATAGGTTAGGATAGGTTGGGCTAGGATAGGCTAGGATAGGATAGGTTAGGATAGGCTAGGATAGGTTAGGATAGGTTAGGATAGGCTAGGCTATGCTAGGCTAGTCTAGGTAGAGTATGCTAGGATAGGTTAGGATAGGTTAGGATTGGTTGGGATAGGCTAGGATAGGTTAGGATAGGATAGGATAGGTTAGGATAGGCTAGTATAGTCTAGGATAGGAAAGGCTAGGTTAGGCTAGTCTAGGTAGAGTAGGCTAGGATAGGTTAGGATAGGCTGGGATAGCCTAGTCTAGGCTAGGATAGTCTAGGTAGAGTAGGCTAGGATAGGTTAGGATAGCTTAGGATAAGCTAGGATATGTTAGGATAGGCTTGGATAGGCTAGGCTAGGCTAGGCTAGTCTAGTTAGAGTAGGTTAGGATAGGTTAGGATAGGTTTGGATAGGCTAGAATAGGTTAGGATAGGCTAGGATAGGTTATGATAGGTTAGGATAGGCTTGGTTAGTCTAGCTAGAGTAGGTTAGGATAGGTTAGGATAGGTTAGGATAGGCTAGGATAGGTTAGAATAGGCTTGGCTACGATAGGATAGGCTAGGAATGGTTGGGATAGGTTAGGATAGGTTAGGCTAGTATAGGTAGAGTACTCTCGGATAGGTTAGGATAGGCTAGAATAGGCTAGGATAGGTTAGGATAGGCTAGGCTACTCTAGGTAGAATAGGCTAGGATAAATTAGGATAGGCTAGGATAGGCTAGGATAGGTTAGGATAGGCTAGACTAGTCTTGGTAGAGTAGGCTAGGATAGGTTAAGATAGGTTACGATAGGCTAGGATAGGCTAGGCTAGTCTAGCTAGAGTAGGCTAGGATAGGTTAGGATAGGTTAGGATAGGCTACGATAGGTTAGGATAGGCTTGGCTAGGATAGGCTAGGCTAGGAATGGTTGGGATAGGTTAGGATAGGTTAGGATATGCTAGGCTAGTCTATGTAGAGTAGGCTAGGATATGTTAGGATAGGTTAGGATTGGCTAGGATAGGTTAGGATAGGTTAGGATAGGTTAGGATTGGTTTGGATAGGCTAGGATAGGATAGGGTAGGATAGGTTAGGATAGGCTAGGCTAGTCTATGTAGAGTAGGCTAGGATAGGTTAGGATAGGCTAGGATAGGCTTGGATATGCTAGGCTAGGCTGGGCTAGTCTAGGTAGAGTAGGCTAGGATAGGTTTGGATAAGCTAGGATAGGCTACGATAGGCTAGGATAGGCTAGGCTAGTCTAGGTAGAGTAGGCTAGGATATGTTAGGATAGGTTAGGATAGTCTAGGATAGGCTAGGCTAGGATAGGCTAGGATAGACTAGGATAGGTTAGGCTAGGCTATACTAGGATAGGTTAGGATAGTCAAGGATAGGTTAGGATAGGTTAGGATAGGTTAGCATAGGCTAGGCTAGTCTAGGTAGAGTAGGCTGGGATAGGTTAGGAAAGGCTAGGATAGGTTAGGATAGGTTAGGAAAGGCTATTATAGGCTATGCTAGTCTAGGTAGAGTAGGCTAGGATATGCAAGGATAGGCTAAGCTAGTCTAGGTAGAGTAGGCTAGGATATGTTAGGATAGTCTAGGATAGATTAGGATAGGTTAGGATAGGTTAGGATAGCCTAGGATAGGCTAGGATAGGCTAGGCTAGGCTAGGCTAGTCAAGGTAGAGTAGGGTAGGATAGATTAGTATAGGCTAGGATAGGTTAGCATAGGCTAGGATAGGTTAGGATAAGTTAGGATAGGCTAGGCTTGTCTAGGTAGAGTAGGTTAGGATAGGTTAGGATAGGTCAGTATTGGCTAGGATAGATTAGGATAGGCTAGGCGAGGATAGGTTAGGATATGCTATAATAGGTTGGGATAGTTTAGGATAGGCTAGGCAAGTCTAGGTAGAGTATGCTAGGATGGGTTAGGCTAGTCCAGGTAGAGTAGGCAAGGATAGGTTAGGATAGGCTAGGGTACGCTAGGCTAGGCTAGGCTAGTCTAGGTAGAGTAGGCTAGGATAGGTTATGATAGGTTAGGATAGGCTAGGATAGGTTAGGATAGGCTATGATAGGTTAGGTTATGCTAGGCTAGTCTAGGTAGAGTATGCTAGGATAGGTTAGGATAGGATAGGATAGGCTAGGATAGGTTAGGATAGGCTAGGATAGGTTAGGTTATGCTAGGCTAGTCTAGGTAGAGAATGCTAGGATAGGTTAGGATAGGTTAGGATTGGCTGGGATAGGTTAGGATAGGTTAGGATAGGATAGGATAGGTTAGGATAGGCTGGGGTAGTCTAGGTAGAGTAGGTTAGGATAGGTTAGGGTAGGCAAGGTTAGGATAGGTTAGATTAGGCTAGGATAAGTTAGGATAGGCTAGGATAGGCTAGGATAGGCTAGGCTAGGATAGGTGAGGATAGGCTAGAATAGGTTAGGATAGGCTTGGATAGGCTAGGCTAGGCTAGGCTAGTCTAGGTAGAGTAAGCTAGGATAGAGTAGGCTAGGATAGGTTAGGGTAGGATAGGTTAGGGTAGGTAGAGTAGGCTAGGCTAGGTAGAGTAGGCTAGTCTAGGTAGAATTAGCAAGGATAGAGTAGGCAAGGATAGAGTAGGTTAGGCTAGGCTAGGCTAGGTAGAGTAGGCTAGGGTAGAGTGAGCTAGGTTAGTCTAGGCTAGGATAGTCTAGGATAGGCTAGGAAAAGTTAGGATAGGCTAGGCTAGGCTAGGATACGATAGGCTAGGCTAGGCTAGGATAGGCTTGGATAGGTTAGGCTAGAGTAGGCTAGGATAAGTTAGGATAGGTTAGGATAGGCTAGGATAGGTTAGGATAGGCTGGGGTAGGATAGGCTAGGATAAGATAGGTTAGGATAGGCTAGGATAGGTTAGGATAGGTTAGCATAGGCTAGGTTATGCTAGGCTAGTCTAGGTAGAGTATGCTAGGATAGGTTAGGATAGGTTAGGATTGGCTGGGATAGGTTAGGATAGGTTAGGATAGGATAGGATAGGTTAGGATAGGCTAGACTAGTCTAGGTAGAGTAGGTTAGGATAGGTTAGGATAGCCTAGGATAGGTTAGGCTAGGCTAGGCTAGGATAGGTTAGGATAGGTTAGGATAGGCTAGGATAGGCTAGGATAGGATAGGTTAGGATAGGGTAGGATAGGGTAGGATAGTCTAGGCTAGGATAGGATAGTCTAGGTAGAGTAGGCTAGGATAGGTTTGGATAAGCTAGGATAGACTAGGCTAGTCTAGGTAGAGTAGGCTAGGATAGGTTAGGATAGGTTAGAATAGGCTAGGATAGGTTAGGATAGGCTAGGATAGGTTAGGATAGGCTAGGATTGGTTAGGATAGATTAGGATAGGTTAGGATAGATCAAGATAAGCTAGTATAGATTAGGATAGGTTAGGATAGGTTAGTATAGATTAGGATAGGTTAGGATAGATTAGGATAGATTAGGATAGGTTAGGATAGATTTGGATAGGTTAGGATAGGTTAGGATAGGCTAGGCTAGTTTAGGTAGAGTAGGCTAGGATAGGTTAGGATAGGTTAGGATAGGCTATTATAGGTTAGGATGGGCTAGGATAGGCTAGGCTTGGCTAGGCTTGTCTAGGTAGAGTAGGTTAGGATAGGTTAGGATAGGTTAGGATATGCTAGGATAGGTTAGGATAGGCTAGGATAGGCTAGGCTAGGCCAGGTTAGTATAGGTAGAGTAGGCTAGCATAGGTCAGGATAAGTTAGGATAGGCTAGGATAGGATAAGCTAGGATAGGTTAGGATTGGCTAGGATAGGTTAGGATAGGCTAGGATAGGATAGGCTAGTCTACGTAGAGTAGGCTAGGATAGGTTAAGATAGGCTAGGATAGGTTAGGATAGGGTAGGTTAGGATAGGTTTGGATAGGCTAGGCTAGTCCAGGTAGAGTAGCCTAAGATTGGTTAGGATAGGCTAGGATAGGTTAGTATAGGGTAGGATAGGTTTTGATAGGTTAGGATAGGCTAGGGTAGGTTAGAATAGGCTAGGCTAGGCTAGTCTAGGTAGAGTAGGCTAGGATAGGTTAGGATAGGCTAGGATAGGTTAGGATAAGCTAGGATAGGTTAGGATAGGTTTGGATAGGCTAGGCTAGTCTAGGTACAGTAGGCTAGGATAGGTTAGGATAGGCTAGGATAGTTTAGGATAGGCTAGGCTAGGATAGGTTAGGATAGGCTAGGCTAGGATAGGTTAGGATAGGCTATGATAGTTTAGGATAGGTTAGGATAGGCTAGGCTAGTCTAGGTAGAGTAGGCTAGGATAGGTTAGGTTAGGTTAGGATAGGCTAGGATAGTTTAGGATAGGAAAAGCTAGGATAGGTTAGGATAGGTTAGGCTAGTCTAGGTAGAGTAGGTTAGGATAGGTTAGGATTAGCTAGGATAGGTCAGGATCGGCTAGTATTGGCTAGGATAGCTTAGCACAGGATAGGCAAGGCTAGGATAGGATAGGATAGGCGAGGGTAGGTAGAGTAGTTTATTTCAGGTAGAGTAGGCTAGCATAGAGTAGGCGAGGCTAGCTAAGGCTAGGCTAGGCTAGGATAGGCTAGGATCGGTTAGGATAGGTTTTGCTAGTCTAGGTAAAGTAGGCTAGGATAGGTTAGGATAGGTTAGGATAGGCTAGGATACGTTAAGATAAGCTAGGATAGGTTAGTATAGGCTGGGATAAGCTAGGATAGATTAGGCTATTCTACGCTAGTCTAGGTAGAGTAGGCTAGGATAGGTTAGGATAGGCTAGGATATGTTAGGATAGGCTAGGAGATGCTAGGCTAGAGTAGGCTAGTCTATGTAGAGTAGGCTAGGCTAGGCTAAGCTAGTCTACGTAGAGTAGGCTAGGATAGGTTAGGCTAGGCTAGGCTAGTCTAGGTAAAGTAGGCTAGGATAGAGTAGGCTAGGCTAGGTTAGGCTAGGTAGAGTAGGCTAGACTAGTCGAGGCTAGGTAGAGTAGGGTAGTCTAGGTAGAGTAGGCCAGGATAGAGTAGGCTAGGCTAGGCTAGGCTAGGTAGAGTAGGCTAGGATAGAGTAGGCTAGGTTAGGCTATGCTATGATAGTCTAGGATAGTCTAGGATAGGTTAGGATGGGCTAGGCTAGGATTGGTTAGGATAGACTAGGATAGGTTAGGATAGGTTAGGATAGGCTAGGCTACTCTAGGTAGAGTAGGCTAGGATAGGTAAGGATAGCTTAGGATAGGCTAGTATAGGTTAGGATAGGATAGTATAGGCTATGATAGGTTAGGATAGGCTAGGATAGTCTAGGTAGAGTAGGCTAGGATAGGTTAGGATAGGCCAGGATAGGCTAGGCTAGGTTAGTCTAGTCTAGGTTGAGTAGGCTATAATAGGTTAGGATAGGTTATGATAGGTCAGGATAGGCTAGGATAGGTTAGGATAGGCTAGGATATACTAGGATAAGCTAGGATAGATAGGGATTGGTTAGGATAGGCTAGGCTAGTCTAGGTAGAGTTGGCTAGGATTGGTTAGGATAGGCCTAGCTAGAATAGGATAGTCTAGGTAGAGTAGGCTAGGATAGGTTAGGATAGGCTAGGATAGGCCTAGGTAGGATAGGATAGTCTAGGTAGATAGGCTAGGATAGGTTAGGATAGGCTAGGATAGGTTAGGATAGGCTAGTATATGCTAGGATAGGAAAGGCTAGGTTAGGCTAGTCTAGGTAGAGTAGGCTAGGATAGGTTAGGATAGGCTAGGATAGCCTAGTCTAGACTAGGCTAGTCTAGGTAGAGTAGGCTAGGATAGGTTAGGATAGCTTAGGATAGGCTAGGATACGCTAGGATAGGCTAGGATAGGCTAGGCTATGCTAGGCTATTCTAGGTAGAGTAGGTTAGGCTAGGTTAGGATAGGTTAGGAAGGGTAGGATAGGTTTTGATAGGCTAGGATAGGTTATGATAGGTTAGGATAGGCTAGGCTAGTCTAGGTAGAGTAGGCTAGGATAGGTTAGGATAGTTTAGGATAGGCTAGGATAGGTTAGGATAGGCTTGGCTAGGATAGGCTAGGCTAGGAATGGTTGGGATAGGTTAGGATAGGTTAGGATAGGCTAGGCTAGTCTAGGTAGAGTAGGCTAGGATAGGTTAGGATAGGTTAGGATTGGCTAGGATAGGTTAGGATAGGTTAGGATAGGATAGGATAGGTTAGGATAGGATAGGGTAGGATAGGTTAGGATAGGCTAGGCTAGTCTAGGTAGAGTAGGCTAGGATGGGTTAGGATAGGCTAGGATAGGCTAGGATAAGCTAGGCTAGGCTAGGCTAGTCTAGGTAGAGTAGGCTAGTATAGGTTTGGATAAGCTAGGATAGGCTACGATAGTCTAGGATAGGCTAGGCTAGTCTAGGTAGAGTAGGCTAGGATAGGTTAGGATAGGCTAGGATAGGCTAGGATAGGCTAGGCTATGATAGGTTAGGATAAGCTAGGATAGGTTAGGATAGGCTAGGATAGGCTAGGCTAGGATAGTTAGAGTGCTTTAGGATAGGCTAGGATAGGTTAGGATAGGCTAGGATAGGCTAGGCTAGGCTTGGCTAGTCTAGGTAGACTAGGCTACGATACGTTAGGATAGGTTAGGATAGGTTAGGATAGGCTAGGATATGTTAGGATAGGTTAGGATAGGCTAGGCTAGTCTAGCTAGAGTAGGCTCAGATAGGTTAGGATAGGCTAGGATAGGTTAGGATTGGCTAGGCTAGGATAGATTAGGATAGGCTAGGATAGGTTAGGATAGGTTGGGATGGGCTAAGATAGGCTAGAATAGGTTGGGATAGGCTAGGCTAGTCTAGGTAGAGTAGGATGGAATAGGTTTTGATAGGTTTGGATAGGCTAGGATAGGTTAGGATTGGCTAGGATAGGCTAGGATAGGCTAGGTTAGGCTAGGCTACTCTAGGTAGAGTAGGCTAGGATAGGTTAGGATAGGTTAGGATAGGCTAGGATAGGTTATGATAGGTTAGGATAGGCTAGGCTAGGCTAGGTAGAGTAGGCTAGGATAGGTTAGGATAGGTTAGGATAATCTAGGATAGGTTAGGATAGGTTAGGATAGGCTAGGATAGGTTAGGATAGGTTAGGATAGGCTAGGTTATGCTAGGCTAGTCTAGGTAGAGTATGCTAGGATAGGTTAGGATAGGTTAGGATTGGCTGGGATAGGTTAGAATAGGTTAGGATAGGCTAGGATAGGTTAGGATAGGCTAGGTAGTCTAGGTAGAGTAGGTTAGGAAAGGTTAGGATAGGCTAGGATAGGTTAGTGTAGGCTAGGATAGGATAGGTTAGGATAGACTAGGATAGGCTAGGATAGGCTAGTATAGGCTAGGTTAGGATAGGTTAGGATAGGCTAGGATAGGTTAGGATAGGCTAGGCTAGGCTAGGCTAGTCTAGGTAGAGTAGGCTAGGATAGAGTAGGCTATGATAGGTTAGGGTAGGTAGAGTAGGCTAGGCTAGGTAGAGTAGGCTAGTCTAGGTAGAATTGGCTAGGATAGAGTAGGCTAGGATAGAGTAGGTTAGGCTAGTCTAGGCTAGGTAAAGTAGGCTAGGATAGAGTAAGCTAGGCTAGGCTAGGCTAGGATAGTCTAGGATAGTCTAGGATAGGTTAGGATAGGCTAGGCTAGGATAGGCTAGGATAGTCTAGGCGAGGCTAGGATAGGCTAGGATAGGTTAGGTTAGGATAGGTTAGGATAGGTTAGGATAGGCGAGGATAGGTTAGGATAGGCTGGGCTAGGATAGGCTAGGATAGGATAGGTAGAGTATGCTAGGCTAGTCTAGGTAGAGTATGCTAGGATAGGCTGGGTTATGCTAGGCTAGTCTAGGTAGAGTATGCTAGGATAGGATAGGCTAGGTTAGGATAGGCTAGGATAGGCTAGGTTAGGATAGGGTAGGATAGGATAAGCTAGGATAGGCTAGGTTATGCTAGGCTAGTCTAGGTAGAGTATGCTAGGATAGGTTAGGATAGGTTTGGATTGGATGGGATAGGTTAGGATAGGTTAGTTTAGGATAGGATAGGTTAGGATAGGATATGCTAGTCTAGGTAGAGTAGGTTAGGGTAGGTTAGGATAGCCTGGGCTAATTTAGGGTAGGCTAGGCTAGGATTGGTTAGGATAGGCTAGGATAGGTTAGAATAGGCTAGGATAGACTAGGATAGGCTAGGCTAGGATAGGTTAGGATAGGCTAAGATAGGCTAGGCAAGGCTAGGCTAGTGTAGGTAGAGTAGGCTAGGATAGGTTTGGATAAGCTAGGATAGGCTAGGCTAGTCTAGGTAGAGTAGGCTAGGATAGGTTAGGATAGGCTAGGATAGGTTAGGATGGGCTAGGATAGCTTAGGATAGCTTAGGATAGATTAGGATAAGCTAGTATAGATTAGGATAGGTTAGGATAGGTTAGGATAGATTAGGCTAGGTTAGGATAGATTAGGAAAGATTAGGATAGGTTATGATAGATTAGGATAGGTTAGGATAGCTTAGGATAGGTTAGGATAGGCTAGGCTAGTCTAGGTAGAGTAGGCTAGGATAGGTTAGGATAGGTTAGGATAGGCTATTATAGGTTAGGATGGGCTAGGATAGGCTAGCCTTGGCTAGGCTTGTCTAGGTAGAGTAGGTTAGGATAGGTTAGGATAGGTAAGGATATGCTAGGATAGGTTAGGATAGGCTAGGATAGGCTAGGCTAGGCCAGGCTAGTATATGTAGAGTAGGCTAGGATAGGTTGGGGTAGGCGAGGCTAGTCTAGGTAGAGTAGGCTAGGATAGAGTAGGCTACGCTAGGTTAGGCTAGTTAGAGTAGGCTAGGCTAGTCTAGGCTAGGTAGAGTAGGGTAGTCTAGGTAGAGTAGGCCAGGATAGAGTAGGCTAGGCTAGGCTAGGCTAGGCTAGGTAGAGTAGGCTAGGATAGAGTAGGATAGGTTAGGCTAGGCTATGATAGTCTAGGATAGTCTAGGATAGGTTAGGATAGGCTAGGCTAGGATAGGTTATGATAGACTAGGATAGGTTAGGATAGGTTAGGATAGGCTAGGCTAGTCTAGGTAGAGTAGGCTAGGATAGGTCAGCATAGGTTAGGATAGGCTAGTATAGGTTAGGATAGGATAGTATAGGTTAGGATAGGTTAGGATAGGCTAGGATAGTCTAGGTAGAGTAGGCTAGGATAGGTTAGGATAGGCCAGGATAGGCTAGGCTAGGCTAGTCTAGTCTA
>SNQJ01S0244730.1:0-13082 GCA_010110895.2 Picea sitchensis
GTGGAGGTCAATCGGGTTTCGGTGATTACAAACGCCGAATACAAAAAACAAAATACCACGTTGTTTGTCGAATCCCAAAATAAAAAAAGGTTGTGGGCCCAACACTTAGGGTTTTCAGGATTCGGGGTTTGGTGATTACAAATGCCAAACACCAACACACAACAACTCCCGAATCAGGAAAATGTGAATGGAATATGGGCCCAGTACTTCGGGGTTTTGGGGTTTACGAATACCCAACGCCACAAATAGCAATTCTCGGATTACAAAAAAACAAATGGAGTGTGGGCCCGGTCCTTTTCGGGTTTCGAGGTTTACAAACTTCCGATGAAAAATGATACACAACATCAAACAACAAATCATGAAATCATGAAAAAGGTGTGGGGCCCAACCAATATCAGGTTTCGGCATTTGGTAATGCTTGATGCATGAACAACATACAACGGTAACCGCTTAACCATGAATTCGATTAGGTTGTGGGGCCACTTTGGGTTTCATCATTTCCAAGAACAAGAGAACTCCATGCAACTTAAACCAATAAAATAACGAGTATGCCATTACAAGTAGGTGGAAGGGAAACCCTATAATTCTTTTAAAAAATAGTATTACATATCTTGTTTGGAATTGAAACAAATGAACATCCCATACGGTGTTTTACTTCCAACGATAGAATTTTCCATCACAAAAGGGGTTACCCTTAATCAACGGTACTGAAACCACGACTTAATCTTCATTTCGAAGTTTCGAATATCGGGAGTTGGAGGTGTCAAGGAAACTCATGAAAAGAATGATGAAGTCGTGAAATGCAAAAGATCAGAGCGTGTCAAGGACTCTGAAATGATGAAAAGGATTATTGTGAGTCTCAAAAACCTGAAAAGAAAAGCTCTGAAATCCCATCAACCATCCATCTCAGTGGGTTATGTGAACCGTCCTATCACTTCAGAGATTTTGTGATCATGAATTTTATAATGTTGGAGTCACAATGACTCTAAGGGAAAAATGTCAAAATCCCGTCAGTCGTTTGATTAAGAAAAGAAGGGATCAGATTATGAAGTTTTGTGGACTTTTGATCTAGCTCCATTTTGGGGATTGCGACTTGTCAAAATGCCGAAATGTTAAATACATTTTGATTAGGCCCTTGGTCACAACCACCGGGCATATGGAATAAGCACGAGACCCAGTACTTGAAATCCAACGGTGCAGGTGGATTTGATTATGATAGGAGGATTATGAAATATTGGTACTCTGAGTTTAATCGGAAGGCCTTACCTAACTACTATCCTATATCCGGATTTAAAAAAAAAAAAAAACTATAGGGGTCTGTTTATATCTAAACTTTTCGCAGAGGAGTATAGACTAATACTCTACTTTTACCTAAGTCTGTTTGGTCATTTTCATCGTGTGATTATGTGTATGGAATAATGCATGAGGCCTAGGGCATCAACCCCTCAAAGTCGTTTGTATCGTAGGCATATGGTAATGGGTTATTTGTAGGGTCTAACACATAAGGATTTGGCCATAAAGTCTCAAAGTCATTTGTGTTGTTAAGACCGTGGTAATGGTCATAGGTGCAAACAGATAGGAAAGTAATTATAATTATAGGAATTGAAATAAACATTGAATGATGAGTAAACACTTATCATCAATCAAAAAAATTTAAGTTGAATGATAAAGACAGTCGACGACAGTAAGGACTCTTGCAAACATTCAGACTCAAGTTGTATAACAAAAAGCTTACTTTCTTGAATCTCGAACTATTCAAGGATACTTATACAAACAAATTTATTTATTTTTAGACAGTTTTTGAGGTATATTAGAAACTATTTGTTCATAGAACTCTACTTCCACACACTCCTACTTATGCACAAAACCTATTTCTCCACACAACTGAACCTCCACAAAAGAACCATTTATCCATAGTCTATTTCAACACTTAGTATATTTCCATGTTTCACTTAGTTTTACTGTGCAGATATTGCTGATTTTTTGTGGAGATTCTATGCTTCAACATTTTCTTCCGTGGAACTAATTTCTCTTGCACAACTATTTCATTATTGCTAGTTTTACTAATATTTATTAAGTGCTACACTCCTTCAACCTGTTCTCTCGTTTAACCCATTTTTCTTGCACAACTATTTCAACACTTTATTTTCTAAGATATTTTTACTAATATTTACTAAGAGTTACACTCCTCTCCTCTTTTTCCGCATCTCCTATTTCCTCTCATTTACATGTAGCTTATTTTATTGCTTATTTTTCGAAGTGTTATTCCCCTCCCGGGGTTCCATGGCTCTCTCTACTTCAAAAAAAAATATTATAAAGGCCATTTCTTTATAATTATGTTATGAGTGCCTTCCCACAATGCATGTGGGATAAATAAGGGTCATTTTCAAATTAATGACTAATATTCACGTGGAGAATAGATCAATAGTTATTGAGTGCCTATCTTTGGAATGCTATAACATTGGATCTTGATGTCCAAATTGAGAAAACAAGATCTCGTAGAAAATCTAGATATGTGAAGAAAAACTTGGAGATGGTCTCCATGGCTGAAATTATAGTTATAATTCCCTAAAAAAAATACATTTCTGACTATTTCTAACTTAGCAACAAATGATTTTTTTTAAATGACTTATTAAAAGGAATTTATAAAATTCTAATGTGGGCTCCAGTTAGAGGCATGAATGTCTAAGTTCACATGTACCAAGGGACCTAATGCTTTATTGGACAAAGAGGAAAATTCCTAATCATAAAGAAATTCTAACAATATAAAGATGATATTATAAAACAAGATTAGATATTTTCTCCCCTAGTGAAGAAGAACATAAGAGTCCCACCATTCAATAAGTACATCAAAGAGTGTCTCAAGAAATCATTAACAAAAATAAATAATCATGAGTAACTACCAAGAAGAAGTTACAACAAAAAAATTTGAGCTCCAATTGTATATATGTGAATACCCATACAAATAAGTTGGGGAGTTCCATCCATCATTCCACCTTCATTTCTATGAGTATATTTTATTTTCAAAGTGTTTCTCTTATTTCTTCCCAATCTATGATCACATAACTTTATGGGTTTACTGTTGACTAGTTAAGATTATCCATGATTTCATTTCTCTTTCTCTTCCAAGTCTGCTACTTTATTTGTTCCATGGGAGGCCCATATCGGTACATTTGGACGAATGCATTATGTTACTATTTAAGTATCGGGAATATTGTGTTATGTTTTATGCAAACATTTTATTCAAACTTGAACATCAATTTGTAATCTTTTTTACTCTTGTAGAAAGTTATTCTAGAATTCCATAACATTTATGGCATTTGAATTTTATGTAAGCATGAGATCTTGTGTATGTTTTTCATATGCATCTTATGATATTAATTGAATGAAATCATTTAGATCCCTTTGTTTTGGACCACCAATGATTTTTTCATCTTATGAGTCTTTCTTCGAATCTTTTTCCTCATTGCTCAAATGAATGGATTTGGCAGAATGGATGTAGTTATCATTTATATTTCAATTAAGTCTGATATTTTCCTACTATAACTCATCTACTATATTTTTTTGTCATTTAACCACCTATTCCACTCACAGGTATAGTTGTTAAGAGTTTTTATATTTATTTTTGAATAGATATTGAAAATATGAGTAAGAAAGAGGGTTACTACCTCTATAAAAAGGTATAGTGGATCTTAATAACTTTTTTAAGAATACCCTAGGAGGTTGAATCTTGTCCCCAACATGAAAATAAATTAACATATATGTTCAAATAAACACAATGTGTAACATATGTGTTTTCGATACCACATTAAGAATGGTTATTATTATGATACACACACACACATATAGTATTGCATAACACTCTTGTGTTGAAATGATTAGTTATATTGTTGTCTACATCATCTAGAGACTTTATTCATAGCATTTTGTGTACAAGACCATAGAGTTGTACATTATATCAAAAAGATTGTTTATATGGGACATTCCCTAGGTGAGGTCAAATGACATTACTAAGAAAGCACATCCATGTGAGTGATGAATATCAATTGGGGAGGAAGAAGGTTTAACTTAAAATCTTGAAATATGTCACATATGATGTTGAGGGAGGACATGAAAGAAAAACGATACAATTGGTGACTTCCCAAGTACGAGTATGTGACCTCATAAAGGAGTTCTTTGAAAATACCCAACAATATGTTTATCATGTCCATGTGGCTTGATGGCATGATGATAATTTTAGAATTTGCAGAGATACAATTTCCATTCGTATTACCTTATTAGTGGTTGATTTTGCTGAGAGCTACATGCTTCATTCAAAAAATGAGATTCAAAGACAATATTATAACTCAGATTGGGTCAACATAATGGTCAATATCACATACAATCATAGGAAAGATATTAATGAATGAAACAAAGGTATATTGAAAGAGTTTAACATCTTCCTAACTGATGATCAATGCCATGAATTAGCTTACATAAAAAAATTCATTTAGTTAATCTAGAATCAACTTCATTAGAAAAACATATAGATGGATCAACATTGGATTTGGTCACATGGTTCCATAAGATAGTTAAAAAATTCCCATTTGTTTCAATGGTTTTGTATGTTGCACAAAAAACAAAAGGTACCACATATTTGGAACTATTTTGAGAATAGGAAAAATAAAGGGGAGCATGATGAAGCATATGCATGTATCAAAACTACATTACACATGCAAGAAATGAAGTTCATAGTTATTTCCCTAATTCAAGATGTAAAATACATTATTGAATGGTGCTCTTTAGTAATGGTAGAGGGAATAAGAGGGAAAGAATACAAATCAACTAAGAAAGGACACGTATATAGATATTTTTTTGAGGTGGTTGATGTAGATAGATCACAATCATATGAATGAAAAACAATCCAAACCACTCATGGATTTTATTTAGTTTGAACATCAAATAGTGCAATAGTTGAAATATGGA
This sequence comes from Picea sitchensis, assembly GCA_010110895.2. Taxonomy (NCBI): domain Eukaryota; kingdom Viridiplantae; phylum Streptophyta; class Pinopsida; order Pinales; family Pinaceae; genus Picea; species Picea sitchensis. Next base: position 4,966 of record SNQJ01S0244730.1, read on the forward strand.
CAAGAAAACTCTCTTTCGTATGTGGTCCATTAATATTAATGAATGGGATGATTGTGAATCCATAGACTGGGTTGAAATATGTGATCGTGTATCACCCCCCATTGATCATCATATAATTATAGGATTATCCCAGTTGGAGGAGGACCAATCAAATATTTCAACAGATTATGATCACTTCTCATATCTCATACAAATAGGTTCAATAAATATTGTATTAATCTTGAGGATAAATTTTGTGTTCTTTGTTCATTTAGTGGACTCACGTGTTGTCACTCCATATTTTTAGGGCACACATGCATTGGTTTCCCAAAAAGGTAATGAATGGGGCATGGAATATTGGTTGGCATGTTTCTTAGAGGGAAGGTAGACCTTCATGATATTAGTAACATACTCTAAAAGCATTGAATTTATGGTTATTAAAGAAGAATATTTGACATAGGATGAAATAACATGGAAGAAAGGTGGTTATATATTTCAGGATTATAGACCAGTTGAAGTTATATACCACTTTACGAACTTAGTTGTTGGTACAAACCTCCAACAACAAAACATGCCAAGGAAGAACTCAAAAAAGGTATGATACTTTGTACCTTACATGAAGCATGGACATTTAATGGAGACCATTAGTATTATAAGAGATCTTGATGGTGTACCTGAATGACCATATGTATGTAGACAAGTATGTGGTATGTTTGTTATTTTATGTTCTATTTTGAGATATGTGAGTTGTCTATTTTTTTTGTTCAATTTTCAATTAATTTATAAATCCTCTCTAATAGTGTCCTTTGTGTGGTCCAAGTTATCCAAAGAATCATAGGTGGATGAATTCCCATCAATAAGAACAATGATTTTTTTCAATCCTGCCTAATTATTCTCAAAAAGATCGGCTTGGGATGGATCTAAGAAGTGTATGTAGTTAATTTGTAATTTTTTAATTTATCCTCATTTAATGGATTAAATCAACATGATATATGGTCGATTCTCTCTATATTTATCCCTTGCATGCCTATATTGTGAGAAGAATCCCCACTTTAAGCACTCCAAGTATACTAGGGTTTCCAAATTCTACAGAACCTTATCAAGACCAAGTGAAAATGAAGAAGAGTAGAAAATAATGAAGTATTCTCATGTGTTGTTATGGTTGATGTGAATTTTGTTCAATGTTGAACATAGTTTTATACATTTAGGTCATGTGTGCATTCCACTCATCTTATAAATTCTTAGATTGTGAGAAACACCATTATCTTCCTCTCATCATGGACCCAACACCTATTTGGAAACAATGCCTCTCACCAAATCCATTATAGAATTGTGTAACAATCCTAGAGTTTTATTGAAACATGTAGAGTAATTATGACAACAATCCAACTTACCTATTTGAAGAATAATTGAAATATCCACAAGGGAATTCCACTCATCCTATGCTACTTGATTGTGATAAAGGGAATTATCTCCCTCTTGTCATAAATTCACTCATCCTACCACCATATTGGTGTATGAACCATTTTATGTTTCACTTGGTGAAAGCTTCAAAAAAATTATTAGACACCTTGTTTGTTTGTATACCCACATTATTTCATGTGTTATGAGAATTGCTCATTATTTTCCATATTGGAAATGACACCTTCACTACCATCACTACATTCCAACCTACTTGTTCGAACAATAATTTCATTGAGGTTTAATTTTGTGCATGCAATGTGATTACACCAAGATTCAAAACCATACCATGAAAGATCCACAACAATAAAATAATACACACCAAAGTGTACCCATTGGTGCCTTCACTAGAATTGCAAAGTGTACGAGGATTTCCAAGCACTCCAAGCATTCTAGGGTTTCCAAATTCCAAAACATTTTATCAAGATCAAGTTCTTCTTTACTCCTCTAAAGTTTCTCCAAATATCTAGAAAATTTCTTCAAGAAATCCATCATTGAAGAAAATGAGAGAGAATTTAAACGAAGAAGAGTAGAAAATATTGAAGTGTTCTCATGTGTTTTATGGTTAATGGAAATTTTCTTCAATGTTGGTACTCTTATACAATTAGGTCATGTGAACATTCCACTCATCCTATAAATTCCTAAGCTATGAGAAAAGAAATTAGCTACCTCTATGTTGGAAATATTGAGAAGGGGGGTGAGTCAATATTACTTTTTTAAACAATTAGTTATTACTTTTTTATTCTATTTATCATCAAAGTATATCAACAATGGACTTGTATTTAAGAATAAATTATATATGCATACTTAAAAAGAATTACAAAGTTTATAAAGAATAATCTGTGATTGTGAAGGACACCAATTCTCTTTAGAGCACCAACTCTTGGAGACACAAATCCCTTTATTTAGGGAACTAACCCTAGGAAGCAATAACTCCTTCATTTTAGGGAACCAACCCTAGGAAGCACCAACTCCCTTATTTTAGGGAAACAACCCTAGGAAGCCCCAACTCCCTTATTTTAGGGAAACAACCCTAGGAAGCACCAACTCCCTTATTTTCACACTTTACTTTGAAAAGGATATGAATCATTCCTTGCTCCTCCTTTCCACCCACACTGCATAAGTATCTTCAGTTTTCCTTCTTGGACTCTCCTTCTGCTTTTGATCTTCTAAACTGCAAAGACACCTTTCTTTCACCATAAATTTTTGTTTATATAGTGGTACAAAAGGTATGACATTGAACCATTATGTATTTTAATAATGAACCATTGCACCCTTTCATTTATTAACAACTATGTTATTTTAATAACAAATATATTCTTTTACGATTATCCTTTAATTTTATTGGGTGAAATTGGCTCTTCTTTCAATATATTTTTAATTAAGATTCAGATTCTTAATTGGCATTGGTTTCTAGGCCAACGCATAGTTATGGCAGCTTATAATTTGACTCACTACACATCAAATCCATAATGAGGTGTCCAAGGACCTCTGCAGTGCATTCAGGCTTAACTTTGTCCCTAATATAGATATATAACAACCTATATGGGTGTAGCAGTTCTCAAGTACCAAATCTAAAGTTGCTAAACCTTTTCTCCTCTACATGTGACTGATGGCTAGATCCATGCACTTATCCTTGTATTTTATTTAATAATGGATCATTGATTTCAGGATTCAAATTCTACAGATAGGTGCTTCCTTCAATCCACTTCCCTTTGTGACAACATTCTTAAAACCATGGGATTATCTATTTCACATGTTCTGTTGTTAACACTTTTCTCCTTTTTCCCTTATTCTTCTACATGGGACCATATTCAAATTTTTGAGGGATTATTTACTTCTATGAACTTTAGCTTCTTTACCTTATCACATGACCGATGTTGGACCTAGATTCATCAGTACTTCGGTCTTTAGGATTTCCATCCTTTACAATATTCTAACTCTCCTGAAGTAAATTTCACCGAAGTGAATATACTCTATTTACTAGTTTATTGGAAGATTGAAATTTAATATTCATTTGAATGCACGATCCTGGATTGTCCATAGTCTTCAAAAAAATCAACAATCATGACTTAATCAGGAGTTGAGATCTACGAACCACACTCTTTAAACATAGTGGAGGTTTAACACTTGGCCACTTTGTACTTGATTTAGATTTTTTCCACGTAGTTAAACTATCCAATGGTCCATATATTATTTCGGGGCATCGACACTGTTGAAATATGGGATATTACCACTCTTTGTTTTTTTCAACTCCCCATAGTTTCACCAACTGAATAAGTCATAGAATGTCAGTGACCGCTTGTTTTCGGTTAACACTTCATGCTTACTCTAATATTCCGCAACGCTTGATCAACACTTGAGATTGATATCTAAGTAGGTCAACAAATAGTGTTAATTCATGATTCACGCTTACTCTATCCTTTCAATGTGCTCGATCGGATGGTCAAGAAATATTTGGGAGGATATTATATCAATGACCAAACATTAATTCGTGACTTTGGCCTTCGATGCTTTGGGTATTTTTTCTAGTAGGATAATTTGAACATCGTCAGAGGCTGTAATCCCAAAGTGACATGGCATGATAACGTCACCAATAATGATGTGGACCCAGAGTGTGTGTGCAATGTGTCACCCTGATTTATGAATTTCATAGAACTTATGTGCCATATGATTTTTGACACTTGTCACCATTTTATTGGGCCATGTGTCCTTGTTGACGTGATCCTACTGAGGTGGACCTACTATTATGTCACATGTATTATTTTGATATTCATATTAGATCAAACGACTGGTGGGATTTCATGATTATGGATTTTCAATTCATGGCTTCAGGAACTTTGACACTTCTATATCAATATTCAATCATCACCGAAATTCTTGATAGGTTTTTCCACCATTTGATCTTTCCTTTTCTAGATCTGATGGCCTTTGTTTACTTGGAGACTTCGTGCCTTTTACCCCACTTATATTTTCTTTCCACTTTATGTTGATCAATGGTTGATATGATTTTCTATCTATTCCTATGATCCGACAGTTGATGGGAGTTCGTTACTTCGGGGCTTCAACCTTCGGGTATTCCTACATGATTGAGACTTCTTTTCACAAGAATGGTCAACGTCAGAGTTGACTGCTTGATCCAATGGTTGAGAGATCACATGTAGGGATATTATATAGATGGTATAAATGAGTTTTGTTTACTCTGAGATATTGTGGCTTACCCTATCCTTCCACTAAAATCAATTGGATGGTTGAGAATTCACCCAAACTCCCTCCTTGATATAACAACTGGCGAGATTTCGTGACTTCATGATCATGCCTTGTCTCCACTGTTCGTCGAAGTGGAAAAGTGGTGAAGTTACAAAGTTATTTTTTACGCTACTTGATCCAATGGTCCATATTTCTATGGCTTCAGATCTAACGATTGAAATTTAATCCTTCCCAACCTCTGACTTCACCTCGATCTAACGATCCTAGATTTTCTCTAACTAAAAGTGAACGACTCGTCTAAATCGATCCTTTACAAGGTATTCTTCTATGTAGGCTCTGGATTCTACATGATCTGACAGTCCAGGATTGTCTCAAGAACTACATCAACGAACAATATTCTTCCTTGATTCTTTTAGAGTTTACTATGGGGATTTCAATCCAGATAGAAATTATATAATTCTTTCTCCCTTTTGAGATTTACTTCATCCTTTCCATGCTCTAATTATGTGTGTTTATTCTTTGTATAATATCCCTGCTATCTCTCCTAATCTTTAGGAACATAGGATCATTTGTTGATCCTATCGTGATCAACAATGATCGCAAATTACTTCTTCCCCAAGGTGATATTCCTATGCCCCAAGGTTAGCTTCCTTTTTCTTTGATTGTTGTACATGCTTTGCTCATGTTTCCATGAATGAAAACACATAATCAATAATTCCAACAATCTCCCCCTTTGGCATTGAGGGAAACACATCTGTAAAACAAATGAGATTGTAATTTTTCTCCCCCTATCACTGATCTCATTTTTAAATTTGGGAATTAAATTTGTTTTACTGATTTTCTCCCACTTTAACATTAATGAAAAAAATGGATGTTTCCTTTCTCCCTTTATGGTGACACTCCCCCTGAGGTGATTCTCTCCCTGTCTATGAATCTCTCTCCCTTTGGAAAAGGAATATCACTCCGAGGAAATATTGGTGGCATGGATGTCAATCATCTCTTTGCATGGAATTATGTTGTTTCAACCAATCATGGGAATAAGAATAACTCCCCCTATGGGTATTTATCCTTGTATATTCTCTCCAATATGAACAATATGTTACCATTCCAATCTTCTTCCGCTTTAATATACTAATGCTCTATTGAAACATAGTTCAACTACTCAAGAATGATCTTCTCTTCCTATAACTATCCTTGGACCTATCTATGCATCTACCATATACAATCATGCCACACCATACATCATGTGTATTCCAATCATACACACTATCTCATGCATCAACCATGAAGAAAAATATATGTCAAGAATATGTTCCAAAAGTGAGCCAATTATATATCAGGATGATGTAGGAGCATCTACGACTTCATCAAGTGAGCCAGCGTGGAGGAAAGAGAAGAACAGTTGGACAGCACCAGCGCATACATTTTTGAATCACTTTGAAGATTGTTGCACCACCGTTTAACTAAAGGCATTCAAAGCTGAGCGCACTTGTATTATGTTGTATAATAGATATGAAGGAATTTAATAGTTTTAATGCTGTTAAACAGAAATTTATTGTAGATTTGATAGCTTCAGATCTCGAGAGGGAAAATGGAATACAGGCACCCTCCTTTGTACATTGTATTATTATCAAGCATTCAGAAGAGGAGAGCCGGGTGAGAACTTGTAGAGCCCTCATGTACAGATTGGATTAATAAGAAGAGCTTTTGATTCAATTTCATGACCGGTGCTGTTTTTCTCTGTGTATGTGCTTATGTGTTCATGAGTCTTTGTTTTCCATGTATGCATTTACTTTTGAATATGCTGTGCATGTGATTTCAGAGGTTTATTGATGTCTGGGAGAGAGGAGGATAAGTTTCAATTTTTTCTCTGTTGAGCCGGGAGATTCCTGCATAGAGTGCAGTCGAATTCCTCTGAATAGAGTGCGTTGAGGAGGCTCACCGTTGAACTCTTATTCTCGTATGCCCAGGAATTTAATTGGGTTGAATTATAGCCGTGCAGGAGATGTGCAGGCCAGGGTCGAAGTCTCAGACTTGAGTCTGAGTACAGGTTGACAGGAAATCTATTTCAGAGCGTGCATAGAGTCTGAGAAACTGAACGTTCTGAGAGTTGTTGAGGATAAGCGCAAGCGGTGTGCGCACTAAGCTCTCTGAAGGAGTCAGAGAATAAAAGCTCAGGAGGGATAGTTCCATGGAGAACGCATTGGAGCAGACCCAGGAAGGATTTGAAACAAAATCACTTTGAAGCGGAGGAGATTTTTCAAAGAAGAGAACCGACGGTCAAAGTTCGTGGAGGAGAATCACGAGATCCCACTGACCGTCCAATCGGGAAAGAGTTGCACAGGAGTTGTCCAAAGGTGCAGGAGAGAACTAGCCATCGGATCTCGGCCCATCGGGGTTCGGGGTTCGGCATTTGGCGAGGTAAGTGTTTTGTGACTTGCCAAATCGCGAATCATGATTTTTCGAGTTGACGGGAGTCGTTGATCAGAAACGGGACAGGTGTCGTGAGATCCCAGGGAGTCGGGATTAGGCACTTCGGCGTTTCCAAAGTCGAAGGGACCACAAAGGACCAGCAAAGTCCTGAATTGCGACGGGTCCCACAGTGATAGCGTGGGTGTTGACAGGCATCATCGGGGTTTCGGCATTCAGGATTTTCCAAGGAAAAGGACTCGCGACAGTTGAAAACGCGATCTCGTGATCCCTGATCGCACGAGTGGAAGAGTTATGTGGTAGTGTGGGACCACAAGACATAGTGGGAGACAGGTGGTGTCAATTCGGAGTTCGGGGTTCGGGGATTGAAAAGGGAAGTGAAACATAACATCGCCATTCTCGATTTCCCGATAGGGGGAATCCCCGATACACGAAAGGGTTGACTGTTGACTGTTGGGGTTCGGGGTTTGGAGCTGTTTGCGCACCGTGCTCACGCAAACCGCGAATTTCCGAATTGCGATTTCCCGAATTCCGAAGGGGAGATCGCCGAAGGAGTTTACTGTGGGTAGCTCCCGAGGGGAGTTGGAAGAGTTTGTAACTCTTCGGGCCTGTGTGTGTTAAGAAGGTACTGGTGAGCAGCTTGTTGCCGAGGGCAGCTAGGCGTCAAGTGGTATTAGAGCAGGGAAAGAAGTTCTCTTTGTTCAGGTAGCAGAGAGAAGAGGATTTCACCATGCCGCCCAGAAGAGAGAGGCAATCTCCTGATCGTGAAGATAGGGATGCCTGAAGAAGGGGTAGGCCAGCAGGTAATGCTGAGATGGAACGAGAGATGAGAGATCTCTGAGCCAGGCTTGAAGAAATGGAGACCACCCAAAGGCGTGGTGCTGGAGCAGTAGAGTTTAGTGATTCTGAGATTGAAGAGGAAGCTGGACATGACACCGAAGAGGTCTCAGCAGAAGATGCCTCGACGGAGAGGTTGATTAGAGCCATTGCCAGAATGAGCTCAAAGACTAAAATGGACATTCCCGTTTATGAGGGGA
>SNQJ01S0244731.1:0-13241 GCA_010110895.2 Picea sitchensis
TATATTATTTTTGAGAAAAAAAAACACAATTTCTATTCATAGCATTTGACATAGACCATATAATCTTTTAATAACCTCCTTTTATCTAGTGGATGACTACACGGAAATCCCCACATATAGAATGGATGACTACAAGAAAATCCCCATAAACCTGTAATCAATCAATTCCTTTCTCATTTGCCATCAAATAAATCCCAAGAATGTGTTTAATCTATTATCAACTCGCCAACTTGACTAGTGTTTCTTCCTTTACCTCTGACTTGACTCCTTGAAATAAACCATATATCTATGAGAATACTTGGAAGGTTGGCCTTTGCTTATCATTGAATAAATTATCATTGCATGTTATCCAAATACCCCAAAGAAGTATACAAGGTGATGCCCTGAAGGCCTTCAGTGCCTTCTTCTTAAACCAATTCTTCAAAGATTGTTCTACAAAATTGCCATTCCATACATTTAAGATTCTGTGATTTTTTTCGGCATCCTTCCAAATTTATTGTGCATATTCATAGTGGATCATTTAGATGTCCAATGTTTCCTCTACTCCCCTACACATAAAATATACTTGGTCCATTTTTATTCTTTTTTGGCAACCTATCACAAGTAAAAACTATGTTATGAAGAGTCAACCATAAGGGTCAACCATAAGAATTTCTTCTATCGACGATCACCAAATTTCTTCTTTTGGTGGATTGAAATTCTTTTTTTTACGGTCTGAAAAATCCTTCCTTCGGCAGTCCAAGAAAATCTTCTTTTAGAGATTCGAAAAATTCTTCTCCATCGACAACCCACAAAATGTGCTTTGACAACCTCCAGAATGGTTTTTGTCTTTTCGACGAACTCTGAAAAACTTCCTTCAACAACCTCCAAAATGCACTTTGGCAACCTCAAAAATGGTTTCTGTGTTTTCAATGATCTCCAAAAAACTTTCATCAACAACCTTCAAAATGCACTTACGCAACCTCCAAAATGGTTTACTCAACGTATTGAAAATTTGTTTTTTTGGTGAACTTTGAAAAACTCATTTTTCGGCGAACTTGAAAAAACTCCAATTTTTCGGCGAACTTGGAAAAACTCCTTTTTTGGTGAACTTGGAAAAACTCCAATCTTCAACGAACTTATTAAAACCTAGAAGTTTTTTACCAAATCCGCGTTGGCACTAAACTGTTGATGTTAAGAGCGAATGCAATCACAGCCGTCAATTCACAAAACTTCGTCAAACTTTGTTGAACTCCAAAATTCTCTCGACGGCTTCAAATTTTCTTCATTGGCAAACTGAAGAAATTGTTACATCGTCGATTCAAGGAATTTATGACTTCGACAAGTTGATGAATTTCGTCATATTGGTGAATTCGTTTAACTTAGAGATTTTTGTCCAAATCGAGGTTGAATTTGGACCATTGATCTTAAGATCAAATCTGATCTGGGTCATTAATTCACCAAACTTCATGTTGTGACCCTTGCCTTCTACCACCATGGCACTGCCACTGGGGACCCTCTTAGTCCACATCTTGGTATGGTCCACATCATCATTCGTACGTAATTTCTCTAAAAACCATAAAAGTTTTCCAAAGAATTATAATCTTTATAATTTCGTAATTTTTCTAAAGTTTTCCTTCTCAGCTGAAAATTTTATTTTCTTTTTGGGCCACCATGGAATTTCTGGAGTTAGCTTTCCATGGTCGAATTCAACCCTAAAACTGTCAATTTGACCTTCCCTTTACCAAATTAGATGCACATTTTTCCTACAATTTGAGAATTTCACTTTAAATTCACTGCTTTTCCCAAATTCAACATACACTGAAACTTTGTTACAATGAATTTGTTAAATTTGCACGAGCCTTTAGCCCATATGGATCCAATGTTGAAACAAAATCTCTGATACCAATATGTAACATACCAAACTCCCTTACTAGGCCACGTTACTACAAAAATGACTTAAACACATAACCATGATACCAATTTAATATGCGGAAACATGCACAACATGGCATACAAACTCATGCAATTAATATCATATTAAAAACTATGAATGCATATAATTAATCCGTACACAACATTTAACATTTAAATAAAATATATACACAGTGGAATTAAACATAAAAGTATAATAGAACGCTTATTTCTTAAAAAATCACCAATTGGCTATGTACAAAGGACATTCCTCCCAACCATAGGCTATGTTGTTCCATTTCTCTCAATAGTAGGCCACCTCCGTGCTTGGGCTATGAATCCACAAGGAGGTCTGGCTCTCATGGCCAACCATTGTCCTCACACAGTCGAATACCTAGATTTATAATTCCATTAACAATTCCAATCCACCAATTCTCTTTCCCCCTCATCCTACACAACCCAAGGAATGGTATCCCCTTCTGTCATGTAGTCCCTTGAGCTATCCCACTTCCCTCTAGGGCTCTAATGGACAGTTGGCCAAGAAATCTCTCCGTTGGGGACTCTAGGAATTCTCAGTTGTTCCAAGAGTGCTCACAATAGCCTTCTCAAGACTTTTGAGCAATTTCCTCCACATGAAACTCACTTACAAGCACACAACCTAATTCTCAGCATAAAAATTCACTCTTAGGCATACTACCCTGGTTCTTAGAATAGAAACCTAACCCTCTCATAGTTTTTTCTTACACATGATGGTTGGTGCTCTTTTCCAGCCCAACTCCCTCTTGTTGTCTAGAAATTTGCATGTAAAAAATGCTCTCTTTCCCCATTCAAGTTTATTTTTCTCCCTTGTATGTTGACTCTCACATTTCCCAAGGTTGATTATATTTTGGCCCATTCTCTCAATAACTTTGTGAGGTGATTTTTCCCACCAACCCCCTTACATGTATTCAATGATTAAGTGTCTAATAATCGAAGAAGGATTAGATGGTAATGACACATTAACTTAGAAAAATAACATGAGTTTTCCCTTTGACCCCTTTTAGCCCCACTTCGTGTGGAATGATAGCCCCCTAACATCATTGTCCCTCTTGTATCACAACCAACAATGTATTTTTATTAATAATTTCATTGTACAATTTACATAGATCGACTCTCGACCATTTGATCATTACAGACTCTCCATCTCGGACATACTGGTTCACTTGCCTAAATCACATTTGCATAATTACATTACAATTTTCGAGGATTAAAGTTGGTGATGTTACACACTCTTGCAATGTATCCCCAAATATTAGCTTAAGAAGTAATGAAATTTAGGTCACCTCCAATGAGCACAATTTCTTCTTTAGTATATTGGAGATTAAAAAGGAAATTCCTAAAAATATGTTTCTTCTTGTAAGGACCATAATAATTAATAATAGAGAGATTCTAGCCCAAATCCTAGAAGATGAAATTGGTTCAAATTCCTAAATCAATGACAATATAATCAATTAGAGTGATAAATTTCCTCTAACACATTATAACACCTCCAAAATTTCCTAAAACATTTAATGACATAAACGACCAATTCTTCAACAACTTGCCCAAATCTCTAACTAATTTTGTCCCTCTCCCTTAGTTTCTTGAAGCATTAGAACATTCAACATGTCGATTTCAATCAATCTAACAAGTGAAAGTCTTTTTGAGGGACTTCTTAGACCTCTGATATTTATAGATAGTAAGATCATTTTTGAACCCTTAGGGGGTTTTATGTTGCTCTAAGGAACCCCTCAAGATATTTTTGTTTCCTTGTTTGATTTCTTTCATAGCTTTGTCTTGAGCATGTTTTAGAAAATAATTTCTACCCACTGAGACCTATCCTTGGTCAAGGATCATATCCTATCCTAAGCCACCTCGAGAAGTTTTTCCAACATTTTTTGAAGTTCCTTTTCGAGGTCTTAAGTTATATCTACTTGAAGATAGTGTATCTAACTCTTCCCTGTTTTCACCAATGGTGGATAAAGGCTCTTTTTTGGATTGTAAAGGAGCTATTGGATGGGGATTTTGAGATTATAATTTCCTTCTCTCCCTATGGATCATGAATTCATTGATAATGGCTGTGTGCAAAAAACTTAGGGTTTGGGTTTTTATCCCATCTTGGAAGCCCCCTCAACTCAAATTGCATTGGCATTCCAATTGCACCCTAGACTTTACATTGAAAGTAAAATATAATGTTGATTCGATTCCATAAGGGAGGAAGAGTACACTTGCTCGAATTTAATGTTGTCCCATTTTCTTGTGATTGTTCCTTGACACCCTTGTTCAATTATATATTCACCTAATGATGAGGGAGACTCCTGGTTACATCTACCAAGCCATCACCTTTGGAAGATTTGGGTACAAACACATCCAAATATGCTTTTGTTCCCATATATGTGAAAGGCACATCCTTAGTAGGATTGTTGGATGACTAACTCCCTTCTCCAAAATTTTCTTTAGATATCACTCCATCTTGAAATGTCTCCTTTCTAGTGAAAATTTTTGGGTAGTCTTCAACCATGTGTCTATACAAGTGACGTTGGAGATAGACAAATGGGACTTTGCTATAGTTCAAAAGAGAGAAAAACTCTAGTCTCCCACCACAATCTCCAAAGAATCCGACAAACCCTTGGCCATATCAACCTCAACCAAAAAATGAGAAACAATTCAATAAGGGTTAGTCAAGAAGGAGTGATCCACCTATAGAACTCTTCCTATAGAATCCCCTAAAGCCTCGATTTCTTTATTCAACAAAAACTCAATAGACAACCTCGTCAATTTGACCTAGATTGGAGCTTTTCTTAGGGACATTGATCTAGGTTCAAAGAAGAAAAACCAAGGACTTAGAGACATGTATTCCATATCCCAAAACCATCGACACTTTAATATATTTGATGTATCTTCTTCACTTCTCAAGATAAACCCAATCCATCCCCAAGTAAGATGTGAAAAATGGGTCCATATCCTAATATGAGGGGCCATTCTTTCTGCATCGAATTATTTAAGATCTTGTTATTGCATATTCTTCTTTGAAATCGCCCAATCAAGGCCTTCCCCATATGCTCAATAACTTTCTCAACCCTTATGTCATCTCCCAGGGTCATATTCACCAGAGTGCTCCTCTTCTTAACCACCTTATTTTTCTTTTTAGGTATTTTACCCTCAATAGGTTGAGATGGCTCTTTCTCTTTTGTGCCCCATGCAAGTGCATCTAAATCTAGGCTATTTGCACAAACGTAGAGCCCCAAAAATGATCAAGTGAGTTCTCTATTCCTTCAACACCCCTTCAACACCTGAGATAAGGTTACAGTCTTCCTGGCTTTGTGATATTTCAATACTCACATCTAATGGTGATTGGAAAGGAGATAAGGATCCATCTGTTGCGGTACTCAAATATTGTTGCACATTCACAAACCCTAAATTGATATGTCCAAAGGGAATATCTTGGGATGTTCAATGAGCCTTTTTAACCTTTGCAAATGAAAGAAAACATTGTTCAAGTGAGAAATTTGGATAATTTTCTCTCGAATAAAGGATTAGAACTCGAGGATGTCCATCCATGCTCTCATTACTATGGAATGAAAATGAATTTATGTTTGAGTTGTCTCTAGCCACTAAAGGATCACCAATTGTACTAATTTTTTGACATGATTTATCCTACCAGACAAGGAGATATTACATACTTGGATCCATTAAAACTTTTTCCAAATAATGATTAGAGTCTAAAGTCTTATGCTGAGAAAAAGTGTTGAACCCTGCTCCATAAATTTTCTTTGGACTAGGAATATTTTACCTAGGGAAAAATGTAGAGAAAAATTGGCTCTCATCTAGTGCATCCTCTAAGTAATCAAGGAGATCCTCATATCTTTCCATCTTTGAGACTGAAATCTACAAAACCCTTAATCAATCACCCCATTTGAAAACTCCACATCCTTTGGCATTCAAATAAAGAAAATATATTACTTCCAATGAATGATAAAAGAGGTCAAGAGGGTGTTGTTATGCATGCAAGTCAATGACATTGTCTTTCAATATTGTCACACGTAGAATGGATATGTTCCCCATGGAATTCCTCATTGAATATGAGGGCTATATTGATTTGAACTCACTAGTTTGATCCCTTCAAATTGTCTCACAAGTATTAATATTCATCAATATTTTCGGGACCTTATTTTTTATAATAGTAATCAATAAGTTTTCCATTTGGGAAGGTTCAAAGAGGTGAGCTTGTCCTTTGAGATTTTGTTATTATCTAGTTCAGTTGAATACTCAATGAGATGTTGACTTTATTTTATTACCCTCATAGCCTAGTTTTACTCCAACACATGAGATTCCCCCTCACCGAATTATTAGCCTGCAACAATCGAAATTGAAATTGACACAACATTACAGTCAATTATTAGGGCTTTCAAATGATCAAGTTTGGGTTAGGGTTTCCATCATACCTGAGAGATATTCCAATAATTGTTCTAAAGCATAGAGGCTTCAATATCACAAGAAATAGGAAAGCTTTCTTCATTGTAAGATGTATAAAAATACAATTGAAATATGCCATCTATGTTATTGTAATAGTAATTAGTCAACTATAACCCCACACCTACATCATTACTAGAGTTGGAGTCATAGTCATATTTGCAGATCAGTTAAAGAAAGGACAAGGGTTTGATAAACATCTAACTTGAATGATCATGATGATTACATGATTTGTGTTCATTTCTTTCTTTCAGTTTGGCTACCTTGATTCATTCCATGAAAGCCCAACTGTAAGGCTTTGGGTGTTGACATTGAGCACGTGCACTTCCACCGCAAACCAAGACGAACGACATCGAGTAGGTAGGACACTCGGTGCAAATGAGAAGACGAAAGTATTCATATAGGGGAGAGTTGGGGTTCCTTGGGCATGTTCTGTGACAATAATGAATCCACCCAAAATATTGCTTACGACATAAGTTAAGGTGGGGACTTGATGGAAGACATGGGAAGAAGGAACAAACACATCACCAAGATGAAGAAATGACTAAGGCACAAGGAGGGCGTGCTTAGGTGAGTCGACCCGACTCACCTAAGGGATTTGTTGTTCAAGAGTTTGTACTTAAGGCTATAAAGTATAGAGTCTAGGCATCCATAAGAGGGTAAAAGATGTGGAAAGGAGAAAACGACTGGAAGGGAAACTATGGCTGGAAGGGAAATTATGGTTGGTTTCTAAGTAGTCTATGTCTAGCTTCCATTTGTCCCTGAATGTTTATGTTCTGTTCAATGGCTACCCATGAACGTTCAAGTTCAACCCGGGTGGTTGCAACTCTTAGGATGGTATCAAAGAGATTTAAGGCGATGTTGGTTTGGTTTGAGAGGTCGGGTTCTACATGAGGTTGTCTTGCAACAGGAACAATCATTTAAGGAACAAAAATTTAAGAGGTTGTTGCTTTTAAGTTGCTGATTCAATTTAGATTATATGAGAAACATCCCACGAAACAAATTAATAGTTTAACACAATCAAAGGTCGTTTTCCGTAACTGAGTTAAATTTTAAGATCATGCATGAAACAAAAGAAAACATAGAGCTGTGTGACAAAGTGAGGCATCAATTCAAGAAGAATCTCACATTGTAACAGATGAAGAAAAAAGACAAGAAACACTTTAATGAAGCATAAGATATAGAAATCTAAGTAATCCACAGGTATTGTACCTGCTAATAGCCGATACAGAGGAAAAGCTGTAAACGATTAGATAACTAGAAATATTGATCACCACAATAGAAGTTGTACTAAATTGCAATTAAGCATCCATCAAAGATATATATGAAAAATGACGTGAAATATGAAATAACAGAGGAAAGCACATAACCCAATCTTGATGGAATATGGAGTCTTCGATTCGCTTTGTATTAATTCAGCAAAGGAAAATTTCTCTATTACAATTTGCCAAAAGAAAAAAGCCCTGGTGTATACTCTAAAAGATGTATTTATACCAACATGTGGCGTTACAATTCAATTATTCAAAGAATGGGGGTTACAAGCTAAGCATGTGGAACGCCTCGCTTGCTATCCCTGTCTTTTACTTCAGGCCTTTCCCCTCTCTCTGTCGCCTAGCTCCAAAAATTTGAAAATACATGCAAATGCATTATTTGCTTCCTGAAGCTTTTCCTTTCCCCTACTCAATACATTTAAGACATCTGTCTACCAACTGGGCAATCAACTTGGAGGGATCGGTTTGGTCATTTGCCTCAAATATGTAACGCTTCTTGTCTAGTTGCGGGATCCTCCCTCCCACCTGTCGATCTTCTATCATGATGGATAGTAACTGTAAATTCGGCTTAATTAGCCATTTGTCAATCTAAGCAATTTCGACTTGGATTACTTGAGAGAGCTTGGCTTGATCCCTTTCCATACTTTCTTTAATATCTAACAGATGCTTGGTTATGTTTATTTTTCCTAACGTTCCAGCGCTAGCTTCTCTATCGAGCTCTAACAAATTTTTGTTTATTAAACCAAATATTTATTCACATGAATCCCTCACCTCTTTGGCCCTTTCCCTGTTTTCTGATATATTATGTTCCTAGGCCGTCAACAAGATATTCCCCTTGGTCTGTTCTTTAATGGAAAATCTGGAAGCGATGGCTATCTCTTCTTTCGCTGTGGATATAACAGCTTCCTAGAATGTACTTCGGGCTACTAGGGCTTCCCTTTCTCTTAAAGTGATTTGGTCCAGGGCTTGATCTACTAACTGAACATGATCCTGGATGATTTATATCTTGGCAAGCAAACTCTGTTGAACTACTTCTATTCTCCTTCGTATTTCCAAGGCCTAGGTTTGGAATATTGTCATGTCTATGACTTGGCTTTCGGCAAGGTTCAACCCAGTCTGCAGCTGATTTATCAATTCCTCCTGTCACTCGGCCTGCGTTTGGATCTCTTCGACCGACTGTTTCATTTGCTCAATATTAGTCTTGAGTTGCTTGATTTCCTGTCGGTTGGCATCTCTATCTTGCTCAAGTTCTTTATATGCCTCATATCGGGCATTCGTCTCTGATTCTGATATACGACTCTGTAATTCGCTGATCAACTGATCCTTGTGTTTCAAACGACTCCTTAGGGTCCCAACTGAGTATTGGTTTTTCGTGGCATAGGCCCCCAACGTTCCCGCTATCTCGTCAGCGAACTCTTCTTCTTCTAATGCTTTATTGTCTGTTAATATTTTGAATTTTTCGACCACTGCACCTGCCTGGTGATGCGTTTCTCATTTCACTACGACCTTCCTTTTCTTGCTAAAGAAAAACTCGCTAGGGGGAAACTCTTCGATGGTGATAGGCGTTAGGTATTCTATGGATATTGTTCCAGCATCAGGGTCCCCTCTAGTAGATTGTAGGGGTGTGACAGACGGGATGGGACTACCAATTTCTAAGAGTATCTTCTTCGCACCAGCATCAGTATTTGATTTATTCGGTGTGAGCAACAATGGGCCTTCTACCTGCTTTGTGGGCATCTCGGCTCTAGCCTTGGTCTATCTGTCTGGATTATCTGCCCCTGGGGATCTTTCTTCGTGGCTTGGGCCTTTGGACTCTTGGTTGAGGACCTTAGTTTCCTCTATGTTCCCCTGAGCTTCCTGTTCATCCAGGCTTGTGCCTGTCAGGCCCTTGGCTTCTGTTTGTTGAGACCCTGGGGGTTTTGAGACTTTACCTTGCAAAACTTTGGGGAGCCCTCTCCTCCGGTGTTCCTGGAATTTATAAAAATCGAACATGTCTCCAGACTGGAGAGCTCGAACCCGGTTTAAAACCTCTGAGTAAGTTTTTACCCCTCGGAAAACTTCGTCATGGGGGGGAACTTTGTGCTCGTATCTTTTCAGACCACAGCTTGCCACGTGGTTTCCCACAATCTTATACGGGTCATGCTTCTTAAACTCGATGGCCACTAGTTTCATCTCGCTCAGGGTTGCGACCTCTTCTTTATCATGGCCAAAATCTAATAACGAATATGTGCCAATGTGTATGGGGAAAGGTGGCCATACCTTCTTCTGAACTCCCTTGATCTCCTTGCTTATCCTGTCGAGCACCGTTTGCCTAGAAATCTCACGACACACCAGCTTATCTAGTAAAAATAAAGGTAGGGCATGTGGTGGAACAGAGCAACCAAAAACCCTAATATATGAAAACTCTCTTTCTATATACCAGTCTGCTACGCAGCTTAAATCTTCCGCGGCTTTATCCGAAATCCTGGGGGGCGGGTGGTCGAAGATAGAAATATGCATGGGCACCACTACCCAATTGAATATCTCGTAGATGAACTCCTTGGCTTTATCTTCCCAGAGCTTCGAATGGTATTCATGAATAGGTTGTTCATTGGTTGGAGTCCAACTCCATCTCATTAATGGGAAAGGCGTCAAGAAGCACACAACATCCATAATGTAAGCCGACATAAAAAATAAGGACACTTCCTCACTTGCCTTTTTCTCTCAATATTCTGTGATCCGGCTAGCCAGACTATCAGACAACAATTTGGCCCAATCAAAGGTGAAACCCTCATCCACTGTATGAATAAGCGGCACCCATGGGAGAAATAAGTGAGTGGTATCCTCCTTCCCATACAGTCTACAAACCATCATTGCTAAATACATGAATTGTGTCTCCAACGATGAGATCGAATAGATTCCATTAGAGTCAACCCTAAATTTCGCAGGGTGTGAATACCAATCTTTAATAAGTCCGGATAAGATTTTCTCATACTGCTCGCATTCTTTCTTTTTGAATACTTCTAAGAATTCAACGTTGTGGGTGAATTTCGGCATGGGAGACAATTTTTACATTTCCCGTATATGCTCTGGCCTGAAAGTCTCAATCACCACCTTTTGCTCATTGAAAATTGTCCTAGTCGGGATGTCTGCATGGTCCAGCGCCCATTTTATCATATCACAATACAGAAGGAGACACGACCTTGCTGCAATCTTGTGTATCTCTGACTGAGTGACAAATTTATATTTGGTGGATATGTCCTCTTTCTCATTATCGCTGGAATCATCCGAGCAATTGATCAGCTCGTGTTGCAAAACGTTGGAGACCTGTGTCCATGTTTTGACAGTATTGATGCTCCTAGGCGAGGTATCATAAATAATATCTGAACCTTGACCCGAACTCTCGCCAGTAATCTTGGGAATTTTCCTCGGAGCCATAATATAAAACCCTGTAATTCGACCTCCTGTCACAAAACGAGGAAACACAAACAGGGGTTACCTTGGTAAAATGGCTTTGCAGAAAACTAGAAAGAATTTCAAAAGAACGACCGTAATCCTTTCATTTTGAGCACTTAAGTCTTATGCGAGTCCTTGCTGACAGAACGTTCAAATCATTAAATGGAAATATTTAGAGATAAAACCAGATCTTAGTATCCATCACTTCACAAGACCTTCTTATAAATGTTGTAAATGTTTTGATGACGTGACTCGGGAAAAACGCAGAGTCGTTTAAAGCTTTGTTCGTACGCTGTACAGGCTTAACAATTGATTAAGGCGCTAGTCAATCCGGTTTAGTCCATTTATTAAGTTCTTTTAGTTCTTAATCGCTTTTTCGGCATTCGCAACTTCAGATGTTTCCGTCCTTAGTTTTGGACCATGAACCCCAGAAATCGCACAATTGCGATTTGGCGGATTAACATTAACCTTTGGTTTTTAATTGATCAAGATTAATAAATGGATTTCGCGACCTCAGGTATCGGGGTTACGAGTATCATATCCCCGGAATTCATGGCATAATTAAAGCTCGAATCGCGAACTCACGATGTGATTAGCTTAAGTCATTAGTACATATTATAAAAATTCCGACGTTATATTTGGGGTGTTATGGACAAAATTTTCCATATTGTCGCAAAATAGAGGAAATTTATAAAAAAAAAATCATGTTGCCCGATAACATCAGTCTTGCCACATTGACGTCTCTCTTGCTATGTTAACGTCTCTCTTGCCACGTTTTCCACGGGAACGTCTCTCTTGCCACGTTTTCCACTGGAACATCTCTCTTGCCACGTTTGTGAAGATATATGTCGCAATTGCGATGTTTTGGAAACTAGGGTTTCCCCTCCAACGGTCACTTTAGTATGTTCACCAAGTCAAAATACCAACGATCACTTAGGACTTTTTTACGTCAGAATTGCGACGTTACAAAATCTATAAATATGTTGCATTTGATGGATGTTGCGACAAGTTTGCTATAATAACGACGCTTCAAAAAGTGTTTGCGGGTCTTCTCGGCGAACAAAAAATAGACATTTGTTTCAATATAAGTTTGTGGGGAAGAATGTCAGAAAACATTAGAGCTGGGAAAAGAATTAAAGAGGGTGAAAAGGGTGATGGTAAATGTTATTTCCCTTGCAAAAATTGTTGTACTAGATGTCCTTCATGACATGCCTGCCAAATATCCTAAAGACCTTCCTAGGTTCAATGGAAATGACACATTTACACCATAAGAGCATATTACAACATTTCAAGACTACATTGATTACTCAGAAATCGAGCATGATGATGTTTTTATGAGGATATTTTGTCATTCCTTGACGAGAGATGTTAGGAGTTGGTTCAGAGATTTGGCAGTTGATTCAATTACCTCCTGGATAGATTTCTATCATATTTTCTTGGATAAATGGGGAGAGAAGAAGAGACATCACTATTACATCATTGAGTTCTACTCCATGAAGATAAGTAAATGAAGATTTATCAAAGTTTGATCGTAAAAGTTCGACCCTATGAACCTGTTGCCAGATTTCTCCTTTTTTCTCATGGAAAGAAGGGCTCCTAATCTACACGAGATGTTCACCCACGTCGTGGAACTAGAAAATAATCTTTTTGGCCTCGGGAAAAGTAAGGCTCAAGAAAATGATCATTGTATGGAGGGTTATGATAAAAAACAATGGCCAAATTCTACAAAACGAGAAGGCCATTCACAAAGTCTAGTTTGAGCATCCATTGCAATGTGTAGAAGACATTGGTAAATTAGTCCATGATTTAGAATGGAAGCCAATTGGTATTGCTCAGGGGTGATTTTAAGAAACCCCCCTAAATTTATATGTATAATAAATGGGCGAATCCCCATGATACATAGGAAAAATTGAAGGCTATTTTATCAATAATATAATATGTATATATAATTTTTTGGCGAATCTTTTAGTTAGTTATATAATCTTGTAAAATCTTGGCGAATCTTTCGTTGAATTATAAACTCTTGTAAAATCTTAGTGAATATTTCACTGAACCATAAAACCTTGTAAAGTTTTGGCGAATTTTTTCATAAAGTGTAAAACCATATATAATAATAGGAATATGTATTCATTAAATTGTAATATACTCATT
>SNQJ01S0244732.1:0-11960 GCA_010110895.2 Picea sitchensis
ACACAATGTCCTGGCCTTAGTTGGAGACAGATTGCTAGGGAATTTTAGGGTCAGTAGGTAGGCCACTACATATTTATACCAATCTGATAAGACAAACTTCTCTTTGATTCTAGAGATCGCTATTTGGTCGTTGGGATCGTTTACATCCCCCTGTCCCTCATACCCTTGTAGGTTATTTATTCTGAGCGCTCTGAAATTTGATTTCACCAAGAGCTTAGCCAGACCTTGTCCCTTTACTATTTTCATCAGTTTTACCTCTAGGTTGAACTCTTGGATTTTAGCAAGCCACCGACCCCTCTTACCATCACTGTCAGGCTGGACCAATATATCCTTCAANTAGGAAGATAATCAGGCTGCACAACCAACACAATGTCCTGGCCTTAGTTGGAGACAGATTGCTAGGGAATTTTAGGGTCAGTAGGTAGGCCACTACATATTTATACCAATCTGATAAGACAAACTTCTCTTCGATTCTAGAGATCGCTATTTGGTCGTTGGGATCGTTTACATCCCCCTGTCCCTCATACCCTTGTAGGTTATTTATTCTGAGCGCTCTAAAATTTGATTTCACCAAGAGCTTAGCCAGACCTTGTCCCTTTACTATTTTCATCAGTTTTACCTCTAGGTTGAACTCTTGGATTTTAGCAAGCCACCGACCCCTCTTACCATCACTGTCAGGCTGGACCAATATATCCTTCAAAGAACTGGTGGGAACATATGTGATTACCTTGGAGTGTAGCACGTAAGTTCTAAAAGCCTTCAAAGCCTTAACCATATCATACACTTGTTTTTCCATTATAACATATCTGAGTTCAACATCTCTAAGAATTTTACTAAAGAAGGCTATTGGTTTCTCTAAACCCTCTTCATTCTTTTGGAGGAGTACTGCTGGCACTGTGTGTTCGGAGGTGAACGAGAAAATCAGGAAATCCTTTCGGTAATCAGGGCTCGCTAATATGGGTGCTTCACTGATAAATTTCTTGATGCATGCAAATGCTGCTTTAGCCTACACCATCCATTTCACTTCGCTGTTCTTCTTGAGCATATCTGTGATCAATTTCACGATTTCAACAAATTTTGGGATAAATCTTCTCAAAAAATTTATTTTTCCTAAAAATGACAAAATTTCTTTTATATTCCTAGGAATATTTATGGTATCTATAGCTTCCACCCTTTTAGGTTCGATTTCGATTCCATCCTAGGATACAATGTGGCCCAAGAGTTTACCTTCCTGCATAGCGAAGTGAGACTTCTTGGGGTTCAAATAAAAACCAAATTTTCATCATTTTTCAAATGTTTGCTTCAAGTGCAGCAGATGGTCTTCATCGGATTTGGAGAACACAATCAGGTCATTGAGGTAGATAACCATGAATTTATCCTTTTCACCGAAAAAAGTGATGTCCATAGCGCGCTGGAAGGTAGCACCTACGTTCGTCAGACCAAAAGGCATTTTTCCATACATAAATGTGCCATAAGGGGTGGTGAAAGTTGTTTTTTCTTTATCATGTTCATTGATGACAATTTGATTATAACCAAAAAACCCATCGATCATCAACATCGTATTTGCCTCGACTACTTTTTCCAAAATGTGATCCATTTTGGGTAGAGGATAGTTATCTTTGAGGGAGGACTTGTTTAGATTTATAAAGTCTACACACAGCCTGATCTCCTCGCTTTTCTTCCTAACTGGGACTAAATTTTCCACCTAGTTAGAGTACCTAAGAGGTACACTAATTTTTGCGTCTAACATCTTTTTCACTTATCTTTCGACCACGGGCAACAAAATGGGGTTGATTTGTCTGATATTTTGTCTGAAGGGATTAACACCAGGTTTCAAAGGTATCTTGTGCTCAATTACCGAGGTATCATAGGTTCTGAGCTCCTTGTAAGACCAGGCAAATACATCTTTATACCGCCCGAGTAAGTCTTTATACTTTCTTTTTATCTTAGGAGGAAGGTACTTTGATAGCTTCACTATTCTAGGCTCTTTGGTGGTGCCCACGTCGTAGTCTTTGACCTCCTCCAGTTGGGGCTACAAGGTGGACTTCAGAGGCGTATCATTTTGATCAAACAACCTTTCCAGAGGTATCAGGCCCTTATAGATCTGATTACTTTTAAACACTAGCAGGTGATGATGTTCAATTTTTTCTCAGAATTCATGAGGCTCCTCCCCTTCCTGCATAATCCAGGTATGATTTTTTTGGTTCACCTGGTCAATGTGGGTTTTGGAGAAATCACCCACCATTTCCAAAAACTTTATGCTCTATTCGTCATCCTCGAAGACCTGCCAGTGTTGTATGTTGTTTGGTATGGATGTTTTGTGCCTTACCTCTATGTGGTATTTTAATTTGAAAGCGGTAGGGGGTACGAAATCCAAAGTTTCTTTGGCCAGTGAATTGGCTTGTTGGTTTTTGTCTCATGGGATGAAATGAACCTTTACCGATGAAAATAAATTTTCCATTAGATCCTAGGTGCAATTTCTGTAAGACCTCAGTCTTAGGTGCTTGGCCTGATATTGCCGGTTTACCTTATTCACAATTAGTTCAGTGTCTCCATATACCTCTAAGTTCCTTATGTTCAGCTTCTTGGCAGCTTCCAGACCCAGGACTAGAGCTTCATATTCACAAACATTGTTTGTGCAGTCTACGTCCCATTGTAGCCTGTAGGAGAAAGGGATGACAAATTCATTTTTAGGTGCTATGAAAAGCACTTCTGCACCCGCTCCTTCACACGATTAAGCTCCATCAAAGAACATTTTCCAAGTTTCAGTGCTTTGCATATTTTTAGCTGTCTTTTTGGTTCCGATTTCATCGGTGTCACCTTCTTTTGCACAACTTTCTTCAGTATCGTCAAAGGAAGGAATACAATTTCCCAGGTCTTGATCAGCGATGTAAACTGGGTAATTGTTAAGATTCTGTGGATCACTTACCATATATGCCAAATGTGTTTCTCTATATAACCATGTGAACTGTCCACTAAAAATGAGGACTGTGGCGTAGGTCATATCTAGATGAAGGGATCCCCCGAGCTTGGCTCGCCAAGATCTAGATAGCAGTAAACCATACTTCAGGGGTATATCGGTGACAACTATGTCCATTAGGACATTTTTCACCGGAATCTGGGTGAGGGTGACTACTAGATCTTTGATCAGGCCCATGCACTTAACTCTCGAATCGAACGAGTAAAGATCTCCATAGGGTCTAGTGATTTCAAGGCCTAGTCTATCCATAATAGATTTGGGCATTACGTTATGAGAGGCCCTGGAGTCCAGCATGCAATTATGCAACAACCAATCATGCACCTTTAGGGTAATATAGAAAGGGGTGACGATATCTCTAGCACCTTCAAAATGTGGACCAAAAGTGATATTAGGCTTGTCATCCTCCATATTTATTACATCAGAGTGACTCTACAGATCTGAAAAATTTAACACCTTGGTTATTTGTTTTTGGTACGCAGGATTCTTCGCCAACTCGACCAAAGGTATGGGTATATTTATCTTTTTTATCTCACTTTCTAGGAAGAAAAATCCCATGGTTTTATCTGTTTCCCTGGCCGAAACCTTGGGCTCCTTTCGATCCATTTTATTTAGTAGCACTGTTTTAATTTCAGTGTTTCTGGTTTCGGGTGTTTGCGTTTCAGCTTCATTATTTTTTCATTCTTGGGCTTCGGTCGCTTTTACGTTAGTATTCTGCAAATCTACCCCTATGTCATTTCGCATCACGATCTCTTTCTCGATAGGCTCGTATATTTCGCCCCTAGGAAAAATTTTCTTTGGTTGCGCAGTTGACATAGGTTTGATTCTGGGTCTCAGACTATACTTGTGCTGGAGTTCAGCCATTCCTTGATAAGTGAAGTCATCAACGCCATTTTTTTCTTCGACTGATGATTGTTTCATGTTCATAGACTTCTCATAATCTTCTTTGGTCTAGTGAGGTTGTACACAATCGTCACCTAAGTTGTTTACGTCTTCTTCTAAGTCTTCAAAATCTTGCATATCATTTCCCCCTATAAAATTTTCATTTTTTAGAGGTGCTTGGATATTTTGGTCTTCATTTTTAACTTGTCTTGGTTGGAACTGAGGATTGGGATTTCTCTTGAAATCTCTCTTAATGAATTGATCCACTTTGGATTGATCTAGCTCCATTCTCAATATTTTGTTTGATAGTTATTTTATTATCCTAGCCATGTCATCCATTTTGTCATCTGAGGATCTTCTAGATCCAGAGGGACCTTCTTGTTCTCTGAGACGTCTAGTTTCCCTGTTTCCCGTCTCAATTTTTGTTTTTAATTTTCCCGAAACCATCATGTTTGACTCAATTTCCACAGTGTCGTCCTGCATTTGGGTTAGGTCGGCCCCTCTCCTTTCTCTTAAAAGTAGAGTGAAATCGGGTTCAAACACTTGCGANCTCAATATTTTGTTTGATAGTTATTTTATTATCCTAGCCATGTCATCCATTTTGTCATCTGAGGATCTTCTAGATCCAGAGGGACCTTCTTGTTCTCTGAGACGTCTAGTTTCCCTATTTCCCGTCTCAATTTTTGTTTTTAATTTTCCCGAAACCATCATGTTTGACTCAATTTCCACAGTGTCGTCCTGCATTTGGGTTAGGTCGGCCCCTCTCCTTTCTCTTAAAAGTAGAGTGAAATCGGGTTCAAACACTTGCGAAAGTTACTTTGGCAGTGGTTTGAGATGGTTTAACTTCAGCAGGAATCTTATTATACAACTTGTTAAACCTTTGGATGAATTCCATAACAATTTCAGATCCCTTTTTCTTTAAAGAACCGAACTCGTTCAAATAATATAAATGATCCTTTATTTCTCCCCATTGTTTGTGAAATAGGTCTTCTAGCGCATCGTAGGATATGATTGAACCTAGGGGAAAGATCCGAAACCGATTTCTTACCCATCCTTCAAAGTTTTGGACAAACAATCGGGAATACATGTCCTCATGCTTGAGACCTAGAATATTAGAAAATTGATCAAAACAATTGATATGCTTGGCTACAGTTAGGTCCCCTTCTCCTGTGAACTTGGGTAAGTTTTTCATATAGTTTTTAGTTAAATCATGGAGAGGTATGGGAAGGACCAAGGGGGTGTATCTCGTGCCTACTTTGGTGAAAACCCTGGGAGATGGTTGTTGGACTTGACCTCCTATTCCCCCTGCTCCTCCTCCGACGACGACCATGGATAACCTAGGAGAGGAAATTGGTGCATTATAAAGAGGGTTGGCGAAGATGTAAAGTGACTCTCTGGCTTCCTCTGGGTGTAAAAGGGAGAAATCGGGAAACCTTTTACCAGGGGAGGCGAAGGATGAAAAAGGAGAAGAAGGTATACGAGGGCTCGACTCCTCCGACTTCCAGGATATGTAAATGGGAGAACCCACTGGTGTCGAATCCGTGTTCGTGAAAACCTCTTCTAGGCTTTGAGTGACAGAGGGGTTTGTATTGAGAGTTGATAGGATATTGATAGGGATGGTCTTTAAGGCAGGCGTGTCGCCCCTCGTAACGTAAGAGGTAGTCGAAGAGATATCGGTTTTGATGGCACTGTCCAATATTTTCCTGAGAGGAAGCTCTCTCAAGGATGAAGGTTCAAAATAGGTCTTATCTGGATACTGATTAGACTTTTGTTGATATGCAACCACGTTTTGTTTAAATAAACCCTTCGGTCTTAATATTTTTTCAGGGTTGGAAACTGGCGTTGTCTGTTTGGCATCTGGGTTTTGTCTGGTGTTCTTCCAAAAGGATGCCAACTTACTTTAAGAGTGGAGTCGCCAAGTAAATGATGAATTTTTATCCTTAACAAGGTGTTCTCTCTTTGTTCACTATCAAAAAATGAAACTTGAAAATTATCGTTTTCTCTGGGGAAAGTGACTATGATTCTTCGTCCTCGGCAATGGCACCAAAAATATGTTGTTCCTAAGTCCACACTTAAGGCTATAAAGTGTAGAGTCTAAGCATCTAAAAAGAGTGAAAGAAAAGGAAGGGGAAGAGACAACTTGGGGGGGGGGATGAAGCTATGGCCGATATCTAAGTTGTCTTTGTCTAGCTTCCAAATATTCTTGCATGCTGATATCCTGTTCGATAGCGGCCCATGAACATTCGAGCTCTGTCTGAGTGGTGGTGGTCTTGAGTATGGTATGGAACAAATTTAGAGAAATGTTGGTTTGATTCGCTAGACCGGGATCGATATTGGGTTGTCTTATGAGAGGTACAGTCATGGGGAGAACAGAACTTTGAAGGAGATGGATGATTTAAAATGCTTGTCTCAATATTTAGACTGTACAGGGAAAATTCGAAGAATTCAGTCGAAGGGTTTAATTAAAATGAAGGTCGTCTTCCATAACAGAGTTTAAAATCTTGAAACCATGTGTGAAAACATAGAGCTGTCAACAAATGTGGGGCATCAATTTTAGAGGAATCCCACGCTGTGGTAGAAGAAGAAAAAATAGGAGTACCTTGATGAAAGCATATAAAGTAGAGATCTCAATCATTCACAGGTCTTGTACCCGCAAGTAGCCGATACAGAGGAAAAAATGTAAATAACTAGATACCTAGAACCTGATCACCGTAGTAAAAATTATACTAAATTGCAGCTAGAACATTCATCAAAGACATATATGTAAAATGACATGAAGCATGAATATACAGAGGGAAAAAAAACACATAACTCAATCTTGATGAAATATGGAGTCTTCAATCTGCTTTGTATTAATCTTGGCTTAAGAGAACTTTCTCTATTACAACCTATTCATGGCCCAAAAAAGAAAGCCCTTTCTATTACAATATTTCTTCTATTTAAACAAACTTTTGAACCTCTGGAATTTTGATCGTTCTAGAAAATTGTCAGTTACAAAAGGAAAATTGGAGCATTTCATCTCCTCTTATTTGCCTTCCCTAGTAAGGGCAGAGCACCTTCCTGTCCCTGCCCTTTGGGTTCTAGAAATAGAACAGGTAGACATCTGTCATTATTTGGCACCAGAAACCTGCTCCTTCACCTGCTCGATGCAAATGATGCACCTCTCCACCAACTGGGCTATCAACCTGGAAGGCTCTACTTGGTTTCTTACTTCAAAAGTGTAACAACTCTTCGCCAACTCTGGTAAATTTTTTCCCACTTTTCAATCCTCTGTGATGATGGAGCATAATTGTAGACTTGGCTGCACTAGCCATTTGTCCACTTGGGCCATATTGACTTGGCTAATCTGGGATATCTCCACTTGTTGCTTTTCCATGTTTTCTTTGTTGTCCAACAGATGTTTAGCTATATTGATTTTCCCCAGTGTCCCAGTACTACTTTCCTTATCAAGGTCTAGCAAACTTTTACTTATCAAAGAGAACGTTTATTCACAAGCATTCTTCACTTCATTATCTCTCCCCTTGCTTTCTGATATATTCTGCTCCCAGACCTTTAGCAGGATATTACCTCTGGTTTGCTCTGCGATGGATAATTTTGAGTTGTCGACTGTCTCTATCTTCGCTGTAGCTATAACAACATCTTGGAAAGAGACCCGTGCTGCCCAAGCTTCTCTTTCTCTTGAAGAAATATTTTCTGATATTTGATCTATCATCTGAAAATGGTTTTGAATGGTTCCTACCTTTACTGATAGGTTTTGTTGAGCCATAAATACCCTATGTCGGATTCTAGCGGCCTGTGATCTGAACACCTTTACGTCTACAACCTAGTTCCTGACCACCTCCAATTTCGACTGCAACTCTATAATCTGTTGCCCCTGCTAGCTTACCTGTGTTTGGCTAGTTTGCACCGACTAGCACACCTGCTCGAGGTTGGACCTGAGCTTCTCAATTTCACACAGGTCACCTGTTCGGGCTACCTCAAGGCTCCTGCTCACCTCGTCCTTGACATTTTCTTCAGCAGTAGCCACCTTAGCTTCTAATTTACCGATCAAGAGGTTCTTGTGTTTCAACTGGGTCATCAAAGTCCCAACTGAGTATTGATTGGCTGTAGCATAAGCCCCTAGTTTCCCAACTATCTCCTCTACAAATTCTTCCTCTTTCGCGGCCTTCCCATCTGTCATGATTTTAATTTTTTTAGCCATTATGCCCTCTTTTTAATATAATCCTTGCCTCACCACGACCTTTCTTTTTTTGTTAAAGAAAAATTCTATGGAGGCAGTTCCTCTACAAAAATATGTATCAGTTCTTCATTGAAAATCCATCCCACGTCAGGATTCCCCTTTGTGAACTGCAAGGGTGTGATAATAGTAAATAGACTGTCGATTTCCTTGGATGTTTGTTTCGGGGTGGCATCTATAACCAGCTTGTTTGTCGTGAGCAAAAGTGAGTCGCCCGATCCCTGCGAAGGTATCTCTGCTTGGCCTTGGGCCTACTTGCCTGGCGTGCCCTTTTTAAGGTTTCCTTCCTACTTCTGGGGGACTTCAACTCCCTACTCTGAGGTTCCATCCTCCCTTGTTTTCCCTTGATCCTTCTCCCCACTAGGACTCAAGTCCTTTGCACCTTTGGCTCCCATCAACTTTGTAACTAGAAGCTCTGGGGCTTCACCCTGTAAAATCTAGGGGAGACAACACCGTCAGTGCTCCTGGAATTTCAAAAATTCAGCCATATCTCTGAGTGGCTGGGCTTGAATCTGACTTAGGAATTTAGAAAAGGACCTCGTGCCCTGAAATATTTCATCATGAGGGGAATCCTCGTGTTCATACCTTTTCAGTCCACAACTCACCAGGTGATTGCTCACAACCTTACTAGGGTCGTGCTTCTTGAACTCAATGTCCACTAGCTTCATTTCTTCTAAATTCGTAGCCTCGGCTTTGGCGTGGCCAAAATATAACAAGGAATACAATCCAATGCAAACAGGGAAGGGCGACCCTACCTTTTTTGATACTCCTTTGAGCTCTTTGCTTATTCCACCAAGAACAGTCTGTCTTGTGATCTCACGGAACAATATCTTATCCAACAGGAATAGAGGGAGGGCGTATGGAGGGACAGAGGTGATGAAAACCTTGATATATGAAAAATCCACCTCTAGATACCAATCTGCCATGATGCTTAAGCTGGTCGTGACACTATCTGACATCCTGGGAGGCGGCTAGCCAAAAATGGTGACATGCAATGGCACCATTACCCAGTTGAAGATCTCGTAGATGAATTATTTGGCCTTATCCTCCCAAAGCTTTGAGTGGTATACATCGATAGGCTCTATATTAGATGGAGCCCAGCTCCAGTTCATTAGTGGGAAGGGTGTCATGAAGCAGATGGCATCCATGATGTAAGAAGACATAAAGAACAAAGCTACTTTCTTACTCGCCCTCTGTGCTTGATATTCAGTAATTCGACTGCTCAGACTATCAGACAACAGTTTGGCCCAGTCGAAGAAGAAAACCTCAGTGAATGTATGAATAAGTGGCACCCATGGGAGGAAGAAATGGGTAGTGTCTTCCTTCCCATACAACCTATAGGTCATCATCTCTATGTACTAGTATGACCTTAGGAAGTTGTTCTCTCTACATAGAGTTGTATCCTCCTTTGTTTGGTTACTCTTCCAAGCATATGGAGATTTTGTGTTGCCTCCTACATCACAAACTTATGTCAATGTCATGCTACCTAGATATGATCGTATTTCATGCTTTTGTCCAAGGAAATTTTTACCCAACCTGAGTCATCCTTTCTGCAGTTTGTCTCTTGAATTTCATATGTCGGCCATCTCAAGAGTCCAGTTAAGTCCATCATTGAAATTGACAAAGTTATGTACCTGATCATCGAGATCCTCCAGTATTTTCCTGATGGATTGTCGAAGACCTCAGAGTAGTGAGTCTTACACTCCCGCTATACTCCTACCTGAGTTTTGAATATCTTGAAGTTGTTTCTTGAGCTATGAAGACCTCATCTCTAGCCACAGGCATTACTAGCTTCTGGAAGATACATATTGTACTTGTATATATTTCACTGATTTTGAGATGTATGTCATCGGTGTATTTCTCACGGATACACTTTATAT
This sequence comes from Picea sitchensis, assembly GCA_010110895.2. Taxonomy (NCBI): domain Eukaryota; kingdom Viridiplantae; phylum Streptophyta; class Pinopsida; order Pinales; family Pinaceae; genus Picea; species Picea sitchensis. The sequence continues at coordinate 9,977 of SNQJ01S0244732.1, forward strand.
AGTTATATGACATGGATATACAGTGTATTTGATTGGCATCCATGATTCAGTTCATCCCGAGCATGGGTATGCCCACCTTAGAGAGACAATTGTTGTTTTGCAGATGCCACCTCCCGAACTCTAGTCCCAAGATCACTCGATTTTGTGCATTGGTAAAGATGTTGTAATGTATTTCAGCCATTAGTTTCTCTTATGACCTCATACATTAGGGGGCATCTGTTATATCCCTAAAATTCCCTACTCATGCATACATGTCATTGGCCCTCTTACTTGCATAATTTTCCAAATCACTACTAAGGAGATCTACTTAAAAAACCAATTTTTAGAGCATGCACGCACCCTGCACCACTACACACCGTGAACGTACACTTTATGCATGCTTGACAATCCATGTACATATTCTTGTTCCACAATACAAATGCTACGTATACCTCCAAAATTTGAAAAAAATATAAAGTTGTAAGGAGGTTTCCCAATCAATTCAGCTGTTATAGCCTATATCCCAACTAAATAACCATCCTTTTTTCATATAAAAGGAGTTATTGGGGTCTCATTTCAGAACCAAGCATAAGAATAGTTAAACTCTGCCCAATTTCACTTCCCTTCCTTGCCCAAGCATTTGCTACCTTTTGTGAGTTACTTCCTCTGTATTCCCTCTTCATCCCTTTTTCATCCATTTAATCCATTCCCTTTCCATGAGGTGATTAGTAGATTGTGAGAAGAGGCTTATTGAAGGTGTGTTGACGGGCGAAATTGTCCGTCCGTCAATTAAGAGAGTGGAACCGGTTCGGGGTTGTCTAAATAACCCAATCCGTTTGGAATGGACCACCCTGACGAGTTTAACGGCTCCGTTGGCTTCTCTGAGGTCTTAAGAAAACCAAAGAGAAAACTAATCTAAACTAACTAATCTAACTAAAACAAATAAAACTAACTAAACTGACTAACTATGAAAACAAACTAATATACTAATCTAATTAAAACAAACTACTATATAAACTAAAACTAAATACAAATTATACTAACTATTATATATACAAACTACTAATTACTATTACACTAACTCTAATAATTAAATATCTAATTACTAATAAGATTACAACTTATTCACAAATATACAATATTCACAACTGGCAGATTTAAATAAAACCTATAAAACTCATGTGCTTTCTTCCCTAAGACAACAAGATATGTTTTTTGATTTTTATATTTTATGAATAAGAAATAAAACTTACTGAAATTAAACAATCTAATATATTTACTGAAATTAACCAATCTAATATAAATCTAACTAAACTTATATCTAAATTAAACTACTTATGAAAACAACAAAGAAAAGATTAATTGACCTGGAAGTGCTCCTAATTTGTCCTGCGTATGATGACTTCGAAGCTGGTTGGAGGAAGGAAATTCACACTGGTTAGTCCATAAGCTTCTCGTAAATGATCGGCTGTGCTGCTCTTTGAGTGGTTTACAGGACAAACAAGACATAAAAAATCATAACAATCATAAGATGTATAAATCTCTGCAATAAGAGAAACCTGTTATGCAAAAAACTTATATTTACTAATTCAACTTATGAAGAAGATAAACCTATCATTCACAAACTGAACTAAACAATTGTTATGTCTTTTATACAATTGGAAGAAACTAGATATGGATTACAGTGATTAAAATTATATCATTTGCACATGATTAAGATAGCTAAAGTAATCATTAACCAGATACAAATTTATATACATAACATGAAACAAAATATTGATATAATGAGAAGCTAAAGTTGTGACAAAACACCAAATTCTGCTTCAGTCTGTATTACGACTCCATTATCCTTTTTCTCCCATGAATGAGGATATTAATTATTACAAAAATGATAAGTATATATAAGTCTCTCCACAGGGTAAAACCTCCCTGTGGATAATATCAAAATGTTTTACATAATCTGGGAGATATCCCAAAATCAACTAAACTAGGAAACTAAAATGCA
>SNQJ01S0244733.1:7279-20520 GCA_010110895.2 Picea sitchensis
AATGATCAAAAGTGACACATACCATGATACCTGGACCAATTACCTCATGGAGCAAGAGCCTTCTCCGATACAAGACCAAGCCAATGGTGATGGATGTTGTTGCTGCTGACAAGACGAATCTGATGAAAGAAGAAAAGGATGGGGCCTCTAGGGCCATGCTCAGGTCAATCCTGCTCTCGGTACTCCATGTCTAGGACCTGTGGGCCTCGAGACATGATCTCCTAGTTATCCCTAGAAATCGGGGATAACAGAGTGTTTTAGAGTGTTTTAAGGATTTTATGAAACTTTTAAGATGTGATTTAGTGACTTGGCCGAAACTCACTTCAGCCCAAAAATGTGTTGATTAAGTTTATGAGATTAAGAGCATTAACACATATATGCTATGTGAGAGCAAGTCACTTGATTGCACAAATAAATATCTTGCAAAGTAAAGAAAGAAGCTACAAGGGCAAGAACAACTTGCCAACAAGATGGAAAGAGAAACACACTTATCTTATGATTGAGAGCATTAAGATGTGAGCATTAAGTGTGAGAAAGAAAAAGATTTAAGTGTTTGTCTACTTATCAACTTATCAAAGAGATTACTTCAAGCATGTGGCAAATGGCCTTAGAGATCAAGCATGAAAGAAAAGAAGCACCATTCACTTATTTAAGCATTTAGGATTATAGATCTAAGCATCTGAGAGAAAGATTAAACTTTGAAAAGCTTTAAGCATGCAAATAGATCTAGTTAAGTTATTGATGCCCAATAGGCTTAAGCTAGAGATTTATTAAGTGTTAGATCTAGATCTAGAATATTCTTAGAGCATTATGCATTGATCACTTAGATCATCAATCACATATTAAAACCCTAACCTTACCTCTTAGGGTATTCCTCTCCCAAATAGGTAGGCAATTAATTAGCTTGCTTAACTTAAAAAATATTGAGAAAAGAGAGAAGCAAACAAGCAAGAGATACAAACTAAGGAAAAAAATAAGTAAGCAAACCAAGCAAACAAGAGGCAAATCCTACCCCACGTCTTAGGCTAAGAAGATGCCCAATTCACCTTCCAAACCCCACGTCTTAGCTCAAAAAGCTCAAAAACTCAAAAAAAGCAAGATCTAAACTAGATCTAAGCTACCCAAGAGCTCATACGTGGGAGGAGGCCGTACCACTCCTTCTCCCACAACTATGAGCCACTACCAAACAAGAAAAGGAAGAAGAAATGAACAAAAATACTTAGAAATTGGAGGTTGAGAAATAGCTACCAATCCCTTTGGGGGGTCTGTGAGTGTTGTATGGATGCCTTTGGGTAGCCAAAACCCCTCTCAACCAAATCTGAACTTGCAAAAACCAGCAAGGTATCCTTGCTCGAAATGCTATACACAACCAAAAGAATGAAGAAAAACTTTTGTCTTTTTAGGGAAAAAAAAAATTTTAAGAAAATTTTGAAATATTTGATTGAAAATGACCTGTCTTGCTAAGTTATACTAGCTGAAATATAGATGGAAATGAACAACAATATAGAAGAAGACAAAGAGTGAGAAAAGAATGGAGTTTGAATGTGTCTCAAGGGAGCCTTCTTGCTTGAGGTGTTCCCAATGAAACCCTTGAAGCTAAACCTGCAAAACTCAAGAGGTGATGTGCATACAAGAGATAATATGTTGCATATACTAACAAGATGACATTTCAATCCTATCCATCATAACAAGATATATAGATCTACAAGCATGTGCATTACTAGATCTACCCAAATAACATTTTACCTTAGGATCAAATGGATGCAATCACCACAAAAATTTGAACAACTTTACCTCATATGTATGGCAAGAAAAAGCATGTGCATAACTCTTCCAATAATCCTCCAAAGATTTTCTCTTTATTACTCAAGAAGAGGATATTGGAGAAAACTATCTCCAAAACCCTAAGAGCTAGAGAATGAAAATGATGAATGAAAGAGAGAGAGAGAGTGAGAAATCAAGTAGCATAACATTAGCTCAAGATATGGTGAGTTGGGAGTGAGGAAAGGAATCTATTTATACTTGGAGAGGCAAACCTACCTCTCTTGGATCAATGTCAAGTGTCCACCACCAAGCATAAGAGTAGATCTCAAGGTTAGGGCACACCATCTAGGGTTTAGATCATAGATCTAGGGTGTAGATTGGTGTGGGAGGTGTTGGGATCAAGCAAAAGTGTAGTGGAAGGCTATGGGATGCATGTGCCAAGGGATATATTTAGTCTCCCCTTAATTTTTTCATTATTTTTTCGCTTTTTGGAGACTTTCTAGAAGGGAGGCACACCCCTCTAGGCAAAGTGACGTTTTTTCTTAATGGCTAGGTGGCGGGGTGATGTGAGGGTTGGAAAAGTTTAGGAAAAATCTCTCTCACCTTTATCCATCTTTACAACATCCTCTAACTCATTACTACAAAATTACATTTTTGCTATGTTTGGACTTTAGCAATTAAAATTGTTGTTTTTTACTGACTAACACTCCGAGTGGACAAACCCATAGCAAAAGTCATCCGACTGAGCTGAAACTTGGTCCATGGATGTGGGGGGTGTTATTCCATTTCTTTTGAGCACAAATACCCCTATCAAAAATCCAAGGACCTATTTTTTACAATTTTTGTTAAAAAATAATTAATTAATTAAATAATTAAACCTCCAAACTTAAGGAAATTTAATTAAAAATTAATTAATTAAAAAAAACTATTCTAGACTCAACGAAATTCTGCGAAACTTTCTAAGATGTCTTGCATGGTCATTTACAATGATTCCCTATAATAGTTATCAAAAGATAAGCCCACTAGAACATCGTTCACCACTTTGGAGGAATTATTGCATGTGTGAAGGAAAAACTCAAGGGAAATCAATAAGGCTGAAAATCCCAATTGATAACCTGAGGATAAAAAACCCTCAGTGAAAGGAACTCTCCTAGTGAACCAATCCCAAGGTAACTGCCCTAGACATCACTCATGCAGACCTATTACATTATTAACCCACGCAGGGGTGCGGAAATTCCAGTTACAAAAAGAAGTGTTGGGGCCAAACATGCCCTGTAGAACCAAAGTCTTCGACAAATTTGCATCTGATGATGCATCTCTTCATGGCACATGGAGTTGACCACCTGTGTTGGAGAGGCGATCAATGTTAGAATATAGAAGATTGTGCTCGTTTTACCATTGACGATACCCTCGTCACCCAACCACAGGCCGAAGCCACCCTCCGAGCACCTTGACCTTGACAGAGAAGAGAATCCTGGTAGCAATCCAATAGCTAAGAGAGGCTAATGCACCAAGCAAGAATAGAAACCAAGTTGATCAAATAATCCCACCCAGAGGCTAGCGCACACCTTCCTAGAAACCTGTGCACAAGCTGCAACTGCACCTGCGCAGATCCAATTCTATCTGCAACTGCTGAGATGTGAATAATGCGAACTGGCGCCCTATATTTATAGTAGTCTGGGCAGTTTTACTGGGGCCGACTTCTCCTCCTAGGTACTAATAAATTCATATTAAATATATTTATGTAGCCAACAACTTGTCTAGGGTTTCCTTTACTTCTTTGCTTTCTTCCAAAGTATTCTAATCTCGTCATAGGTCACAATAGAGGTTCATACCTCCCGAAGCTACCATAATATTAACAGTCAACACTCTCTACATTGTAAGCAACCCAAGAGAGTCTCTTGGACTTGCATTCTTGTTCATAAAATCAATTTTATATTTTATAAATTAGTTTAGATTGCCTACACCTTGCAAAGTGATTTGGCTATGCCAATCCATGCAATATCGTAAGGCTAAATCTCTTTAATTTTTTTGTTTTATATTTATTTGTTTGTCTCACTTGTCCTTAAAGCAAGGTTGTGTGGCTAGGTTCTTGTTTTATTTTCATCTCAAGTCATTTAATTTTTTTATTTTTGCCCACACCTTGCAAAGAGATTGGCTTAGCGATCCATGCAATGTCGTGAGGCTAGGATCTAAATTTACTTATTGTCTTAGTTTTAAATTCATTGGCAAAGTAACCTCACCTAGATTAATTAGGGGAGTAACCTATTGGTCTTGGAAGTAATCATATCTAGTCTAATTAGGCACCCAACTAGTATCACTTTTACCATTAAAAAGGGTGACTTGGGAGGCTACAGGGGGTGGAAGTCGAGGATGGATTCAAGGCACTAAGTGTTCTCCCTACTTGAGCGCCCACGAATTCTGGATTGACCTGTGGAGCTAGGGAAGGAACTTGCTTGTCCTTCTTCTTGAGCACCCAGCAATTCTTTTGGTTGAAGGGGTAAGAGTTAGGGGTAGACACATAGTCTAGGCTTGTATCTATCACATCTAATACCCCTAACTAAAGAGAAACTTAAAATCTTCAAAACTTAACCTACTACATTCACAACTTTTGCACTTTCAAGTTCAATTATCTTTTATGTGAGTTGTGCATTTTTACATTCAAGGTTATTTAATTTCCATGTGTTCACTTTCAAAGTAATTTTGCTTTTCAAGTCACTTTAAGTTATCTCTTGTTGTGGATATTTCATGTATTGATGTTTCACTGCTTATTTGGTTAAAGTATTCTTTATTCTTTTGGATATAGTTGTATAATCATTTAGTTGTTCATTTCATTATATATATATATATATATATATATATATCATGTTGTATTTCAATTTGTAGATAATATTCGCAATTGGTTTAAGTACAAAGAAATTTATTTTACTCATTGTGGGTATCCCATAGCATTATTTATTTTGTGTAATTGTACTTTGTTGTATCTCTCATTGACTCCATTTATTTATCTTTAGGCACTGGTCTTAACATTATTTAGTGAACAAGGGGTTTGTTTGTCATTGAAGAGTTGCATTGCATTGACTGCTTGTCATTTGGGTTGGGTCTCCCTAATCTAAAAACTAAAATTAACTCCTAGATCATTTAATCAACCTTAACATAGTTAAGTAGGGTCTACCCCCCTTGGCTTCCCTAGGAGTGAGCCTAGACGGAAGAAGTACAAATTGAGGTGACAGTGGGTTTGGACTTAGGTTTGTGACTCCAAGGACACACCAAGTGGGTTGGAGACTTCTCCACCCTTGTAGGTGTGTATAAGGACGACAACAAGGTAAATTGACCAAAAATCGTCTCCTCCAAGCTTAAATGGTGCAATTTAATAATATTCCAAAACTCAGCCAAACTTTATGTGAATAAAAACAAAATATGTAGACTAAGGATGTAGGAGACTTTTAAGCCCACTTGATTCCATAAGCTCTATTCTTAATTTGTGTCTTTCAAGTGACCTTTACATCTTGTAGGTGTTGATGATTACAGCTACATGAGACATCCTCCAGGACACAGATTGAGTGAGTCGACCTGAGAGAGAGCCCATGAGTTGGGTGTGCCCATGAGATGGGTGTGTGGTTCCTATCTGAGACAGAACTGGAACTTTGTGTTGGCCTCCTCTGTGCAGAGAGTTGAGATGATACTCCAAATGACTCTCATGTGTAATGCAGTGAGAAAGAAGATTTGTTGAGTTGGACGTGCCTGTGGCTGAGCGCAGGTGAACGTGTGGGAAATCCCATGAGTTGGGTGTATCGTTTTGAGACAGAGATGAAACGATGTATTAGCCTCTTATGTATAGAGAGTTGAGATGATATGATACTCCAGATGATTCTCTCGTGTAACGTAGTGAGAAAGAAGACCTGCTAAGTTGGACGTGCCTGTGGTTGAGCACAGATGAACGTGATCCTAGTGGTTGAGCACTAGTGAGTGTGGTTCTCCTGTGAGACGCGGTGAGATAGAGATGAGGGCATCCCTGTGGCTGAGCACAGATGGATGTGCCCCTAGTGGTTGAGCACTAATGGATGTATGAGATCCCTTGCTATATTGTACAAGAGTCAGACATACCTGTAACCCTATTTGTGATGTAAAGGCCACAGGTCGGCCCCACCATAAAGTGAAAGATAATTAATGTAAAAGATAATTAATATTGTAATTATTATTTATATTATAAGTTATTGAGGTCGGCCCTGTTGTGCCAATAGACATTGTTATCCACCAGTTTGCACAAGCTGGATTTCCTGAAGAGCTGCCAAAGAATGAGCAATCAGTGCTCATATTTGCAGATTTCAGAGTTCATCCGGTCTTGTAAAAAAACCCTTTTTCTGCATTTCCACCATTGTAATAAATGTCCTAAGTATGAGATATTGTAAAAGGCTATTGGCCACCCAAGACCAGGAGTGAGAACATACTTCGGAGTGTTTTTTTCTACTTGTTAATTATTTTTTCAGCTTGCCTTAGTGAGCGATTAAATAATTTCTAAGTTTTTTCACTCAGAAGACTAAGCTCCAAAGTCAGAGTATGTGTTGGCAAGCAAGTTTTGGTATGGAAAATCCAATGTCTAGTGTCTGAATGTATATAAGCTCATACTAGGACATAGTGTCTGAGTCATTTGGAAATTGCGGCTAGGTTTGATAGGTTTTTTTAAGTTTTCAGTGAATTAATTAAATTCCCGCAAAAATGGAATTTATTAATTCTGAGTCAATAAATGTAAAAAATATGGCATCAAACATTGTCAGATGTCATATTTACAGTCACTTTTTGGTCTAGACTATCATGTAAACCCCTATTTCCCATCTTTCGAGAATAAAAAGTGATTATTATCACTAAAAAATCAATTTTACTCGAAAATTATGGAAAAGAGGTAATTTAATTAATCTCCTAAATTTTAGGAGAACTGGGGAACATCATTGAGACATGTTTTCACATGTCCCTAGTTGACTGAGGCCTAAAGGCGAGTTAGCTAGGGAGAAGTCGACTTGTTTGAAGTGACATGGAGTTGGGAGCATATCCCAATGAGGGAACTCGACTCCCTCTCCTAAGTGGCGCATTCCCAAACCCTCGCGCATCTTTTAAGGGGCCCACGCATCCCTTAACTAACCCATCACTCGCACTCCCTCCCACTCCCACTCCTCCTCACATAACTCATCCTCCACTCCCCTTCCACTCTACATATCCCCACCTCTCTCCACTCCACTCCCTATTTACTCCAACGCATCTACTCCTCCACTCACACGTAACTCCCTCATCCCCACGCATTCCCTAAACCCTAAACCTAACCCTAGTGCATGCATCACTTGGGAATTGTCACCCCATTTCCTATATAAGAAAGGGTCGACCTCTCCATTAGTTAGTTCAGTCTTGGGCAAAGAAGCTATTGTAATACTATCAATATCATTTTGGAATAAAAGTCTTTGGAGCTATCTTGGTGTGGACTCAAATGTGTGGTTGTCTTGACCTAAATGAAAATATTTTTATGAGGTAACATGTATTGATTCACATTTTAATTTTATGCTTAAATTGTTAAAGCCTTGTAGGTATGCTATCATATGATAGGGTAAGAGTAATCTAGGTTGATTGATCTTACTTCTTCTTTACTCCATAGATTCTTCAATGCATGCTTTATTTTTGGTTGAATTTAACATGCTTTTTGCGTTGTGTTTGTAGGGAAGGTCTTTAACGATTTTGTGCAGGACTGAAGTGTATAGTTACAGGTTCCTCAAGCCGGAGGATTGACAGGTGGTCGCTTCCATTGTCATCGTCCAAGGATTTGAGATCAAGCTCCCTCTTTTCATACCAAGAGAACCCCATAGCCCAAAGTTCTAGACTCAGACGGAAGCTCCAGAAAACTGATAAAATTTATTTCCTCTTTCTTTCTTTGATTGCATGCAAGTTAAAACAAGTTTATATTTCATTATTAAATATCTAAGGTTTGCATGCATGGTTTGCTAGATCTAGGCTGACTTTTGTCAATTTTAAAGATAGATATAGGCAAGTTTGAAGCAGTTTCTTTGGTCTTTTCACCTAGAAACCTAATCAAATTTCTTTGCTTAGTTTTAAGTTGTTTATCAAGTTGTTTAGAGGTTTATTGTTTGCTGTCATAAAACAGCAAACAGAAGTCACTAAAAAGATCCTAAGTTAGGTTTGTTTAAAGCCTCAAAAAGCCCTAAAATTTACATTTTTGCCTTAGAATATTTTTCAGAAAATTTTGGTAAAAAATTTTACTTGTTTAAAACTTTTTTCCATCGTTTCTAACTTCATTTGTTTGTTGTTTTGTTGCAGAAAATACAGGTCTAAGAGAAGATTCTGCTTGTTTTGGGCAAAATTCAAGGCTTTCGGGGACCCTGGGGGGGTGTGACTTCATCAGAACGAAGTTTCTCTTTTCTGTCTTTTCTTCTTGTATCTGTCTTAAAGATCCAATAATAAGGATCTCTCTTCTTCTAAGAGAGCTAAAATCTCAAAGAGAACTCTTGTTCTCCATTGTAATAGTGCAAATAAAAGCGAGCCCTTTATGCCCAGTTCTTCATCCCCTTAGGGGGATTTGTGTTATGGGTTTGTTTTGTCTTTTTTTTGAGTTGTGCATGCTTAAATCTAACAATCAAATACACAAGTCAAACATATCAAACACACTACAACACTCTAATTTTTTATGCATGTTAACTAATTCTCAAATTTTCATACATAGTTAGTTAGCTAGTTTCATGTATTTTCTTTCTTCACTCAATTTTGAAACAATATTTTCAAGCAGTATCTTGTTAATTTCTCTCAACTACAAAGCAGGGTACATGAACTTAAGTGTTGCAATTCATTTATTTCTTTCAAGTATTTGTGCAAGTGCCTCAATTACAAAGTAGGGTGTGTGGTCTATCATTTTTCAAGTTTTATCGAGTAATTGAACCTTGCTAATATAATAGGGCAATCCTTTAAGATTGTGACTTCATTGGGAGGAAAATGCCTGAAAGTGACCTGCGAAGTAAGACGGTTCACCGTGTTGGACATCCAGCATTTTTGGTGAATTTACTGGTGAAACCATTGGGTTTCAGTAAATTCTCAGCAAGTCCAAGCAAAGAACAAACTTCCTAAGGGGCCAAACACTTTTCATTAACTAATTACAAAATTTACCTTAATAAAATCTTCGATCTACACTGCCCACGACTCCTTTTAAGGCACTGGTTAAAATACTTTCAATCTATCTTATGTGAGCAGTTACATTTATGCATGTTATCTAATATCATTTTATGCTCTTGATTATTGCAGATGTTGTATCCTTTTGATGTATGAATATTTCATGAGCAAAGTGTTCTTTATGATGATAAATGCTAAATGGTGAATGATCAAATTTTATTTTCAGCAATAAACTCCTAGACTAAAGTGTTTTTTCTTTCCTAGTTTAGAAATGCCTTAGTTTTATTTTCATAGGGACTACCCCCCTTGGCTTCGCTAGGAGTTGGTCTAGATGGAGGAGTTGAGGATCAAGTGACAGCACCTTGACTCGAGACTTGCCCCCAAGGACACACCAAGTGGATTGAAGGTTTCTTCTACGATAACCCAGGTGTGTATTAGGACGGCAACAAACACTACTATTGATAGTGTAATATAAATAAAGGTAAAATTCCCCACTGAGGAATCATATCACAAGTGTGCGTTTGGAAGTTTCAGCAAACACTTGTTCTTGGGAAAAGTGCGCACTTCTCTTGGGCGCTAATGTTCTAGGGTTTGTGACCACCCTTTTGTGTGCTAGTCTTTTATGGTGGTGGAAGTCTTTCTCTTGAAGAATATAGCAAAGGATTGGTTGGATTTTCTTCCCTTGTTGAGAAGGGTTTCCCAAGATACTTCTTGTGTACTTGTGCATGTTGTTTCTTCTTGTGATCTTGGTTGCTGCAACAAATTGGTTATGGTTTAAGTAAAATGCTAAAAATGGAATAAACTTCATGCTTAAGCCTAGCCTATTGAAAAATAAACATGGTATCAGAGCATAGGTCTTGAAGAACCCCTGCAAAAGCACTTAAAGCTAAGTCGTCCTTCTGTAGTTCCGTACGACCTCTAGGGTTTCTGCAAAATCCGTACAACCCTCTCTTGTTTGGCCTTTTCAGCACTTTACACTTGGACGTTGGGGCTGAAATTTGGATAAGGGTGTACAGCTTCCCTCAGCGCACCTCCAGAGACTCTCAAAGTGAAATTCTGAGGATTTTGAATTTTTGGCCCTACGGTTTCTAGGGTTCCGCAACTTTCTGCAAAATTCTGATTTTAGGGTTCCTGCAACTCATTGAAGAAATGTTTCAGCTCAATAAGTATTCATGTGACACTCTCAAAGCTTATTGTTGGCAGTCATAACCCCAACAAAACCTAAGGTTGCTAGTCTAACCTAACCATTAGGTTTTTCTAAGTCTAGTTGGCGAGAGTTTGTGAAGAAATCCGAAAATATGAAGAACAGAACTTTAGTGGAAGATAGGCTTGATGGATCAAGCAACTTCAGCTCCTGGAAGTCAAGGCTCTAGGTCACCCTTGAAGAAGATGACCTTTTGAGTGTGATAACAAAGACTTTACCAGAAACAACTACCAATGAAGAGAAGGAAATAAGAAGGGAAGAAGATGTCAAGGCAAGAAAAATAATCATCTACTCAGTAAGAGATCATCTCCTACCTCGTATTGCCAACCTGAAGATAGCTTATGAAATGTATGAAGCGTTGTAAGATATGTTTGAAAGTGACAACACCCTCAGAGCCCTTACCTTAAAGGGCCAGCTTCAAAGTACAAAGATGACAAAAAGTGACACAGTTGCTACCTTCTTTATAAAGATATCAGAGATCAAAGATAAGCTAGGTGCCATTGGAGAAATCATGTCTGACAGAGAAATTGTCTTATCCACTCTCAACAATCTTCCAAAACACTAGGAACCCTTTCTTCAAAGCATCAATTGAAGAGAAAAATTACCAACTTTTGATTGTCTGTGGACTGACTGTACTCAAGAAGAACTTAGACTTAGAAATAGAGGAGTAAAAGACTTCCCTGATGAGAATCATGCTCTTGCACTTCATACAAAGAAAAGAGGAAGATTCAAAAGAAGCTTCAGACAAACATTCAGAGATGAGAAGACTCCATCAGCTTCAGGCCATAATCAGAGAAGAGATGTTTCAGAGATTCAGTGCTTCAGATGTGACAAATATGGACACTATGCAATAAATTGTCCAACCAGGAAGAAAGGAAGACAATATGCTTCCACCACTGACATTGATCCAGACCCACCTCAAAAGGATGAAGATAAGAGAGATGAAAATTACTTCCTCTAAACCAAATACAGAATTGAGCATGACTGCAAACCTAGGTAAATTGTTTTATCATTAAACCTATAATTGATTGTGTTATGGCACAGTTTGTATTTATGGTAATAGGTCAGAAGATAAAGGGATAAACTGGCGTAACAGGAACCAATCCCACCCAATGTCACCTCAATGGGATGGTTCTTTCTATTCCGGATGGTAAGGCCCAAGGGAGACGTCCCTGGTGACTTGGAGCTTTGAGAAGGAAGGATGATAAGGCAAAAGTTTAAATTACCCCTCACAAGTCACCACCGAGCAGAAGATCCAGCTAAACAACCAATACTAAGAAGTAACCAAAGAAGAAGAAAAGCACATGTCCGGGACAAAGCAACAAGAAACTTATACGTGCAAATCTTGGTTAGTACTTCATATATCAAAGATCATTTGCTAAATTCAACATATAAGTAATTATAACAATAAATATTGACGAAGTCAATGTTTGTCAATACAGCAATGAAATAATATCACTCCACCAATAAATACCAAAATGATGTAGCAATCAATATATCCAATCAATCCCTCATTCAATAAATGCTTTAAACACCATTCAATTGCTTATAAGATGAAACGTTGTTGCATCAAGATGAAATAACCAAGGGTGACGTCAGCATTCTAGGGTTAGTAGGTTAGGGTTAGTGTAGTTAGGGTTTCAGTTTTAAAAGAAGTTGGAGAGTGTTTGGATCCAATTCTACTTCAACGTTGGAGGTCTTAGATCAGTGCCTTAGGGTTTAATTGAGTCAATAAGAAGGATGCAAGAGTTGAAGGAGGGTGACCTAAGACTAGAGGGAAGGGTTCTAAGGTGCTGCAATAACAGGGCTTCAGAAAAGAAACCCTAGGGGAGAGAGGCTCACTCTGGTGTTGCTAAAGAAAGGCCTCGTGCTCTCTCCTCCTTCTTTAGATCAAATTGGCAAAACGGCTAGCTAAAGATAAAGCAAAGACAACCAAAGCATGAGGGTTTGAAGAGGCAAGGTGTTTCTACAGCAAGGCCTTTTCAGCAAACCCTCGAATGGTACGGCCCTGGTGTAGAAGAACTATGCCAAGGATGTCTTACTCTCTTTGGCTTCTGGATAGTACGGCTAGCTCAGGGAGAAGAAGAAACGAGAGTGTAGCTATGGCTAGGTTCTCTCTTCCTTCTTCAATGGCTAAAAATTTCTCTATCAGGGGACATGAGACAAGGATCAATTAAATTTGCTTGTCACCTAGGGTTTTGATTCAACAAATTTATAAGTAATGTGCAAGAAATTTAAACTACAACCATTCAATAAGAAGTTTTGTAGAAAAAACACTTACAATTCATGAAGAAATAACCATGCAAACGCTAGTTGTAACACCTTCCTTCAAGAGAAACACCATAAATGCCAAAAAAGTCTTCCTTCAACAAGTGCGTCTCTCTTAAATCAGCCAAAAACCCCAATAGGACGCTAAAATCAGACCTCACTAATGAGTGAGTGATGAATGATGATAAAATGAGAGTCAAAACCCTCAATATATACTGTATCAATGACCTAATTTAACTTTTAGGTCATAAAAAGGCCGACAAGGCCAAAATACCAAAATAATATTGTTTTGCATTAAATGTTCATTTTAAAACCCTAATTGAGCAAAAGGTGAGACGTCACCCCTTCTAAGGGAGGCGTTAGCCCCTTTTAGGGCAAATGGAGCAATAAAGAGCAAAATGTTAGCCCTCTTTGGGCCTCTCCATCATGCCACACGTACCAACTGCCTTGTCAAACTGCCACATGCTCAAGGTGACATCATGAGCCCATAGGTGACGTCCTGGGCCATCCAAGGCAAACGTTTCACTGGAAGTGGGGCAATCCCCCTAGGTCGGTCTCTGCCAAAGTGCCTCTGATGAAACGTCCTCTTCTTCTCCGGTGCAAAACCCTGATCAACCATCGTTCTGTCTCTGCCCACTAATGGGGTCTCAGCATCCATCTGGTGGGCTCTTCAGCCCCATGGAGGTCTGAACTGATCATCTCCCCATGTGTACCGGTCCAAATGGTACCTGTCCGTCAGGCATGGTCCTGCACATCAAAAGCTACGCCCTCCATGGGCTCATTAGTCACAGGGATCATAGCAATGTCAATCACATTTCATCATCAATATTATTAAACATAT
>SNQJ01S0244739.1:0-13240 GCA_010110895.2 Picea sitchensis
GCAGCAGCAGCATCCATCACCATCGATTTGGACTTGCATCGGAGAAGACTCTTTCTCCATGAGGTAAATTGTCCAGGTATCATGGTATGTGTCATGTTTGATCATTATAACTTTCTTATATATGCATCAGGTTCCTAACATTTCTGACAACTTCTTGGATCTTACACTAACCCACTTGACCATTGTTGGGGGGATTAATGGGGTGCCCTAGAAATCTTGTATCCATGGGTTTTGGTTAGCCACCAGGGGGGATTTGAGGAGCCATCGTCCGCTCCTGCCATACAATCATTTTACATCTTATCTCCCATACATCCATCCCATTCCCTTAGTCCGAGCATTAGGATGACCTTTTTGAGGGGTTACACTTTGTCCTGTGGGAAGAAGGGGTTAAAGGCCCAGGGGGTAAAAGAAGCTGGTAAAAGATAAAAGCCATAGGGAATAAAACCTAGAATGCCTCGTCCAGGGATCCCTGAGAAGGCAATAAAAGGCCTATCGATAAGAAACAAAAGAGACCCAAAGAAAAGTAATAAAACAAGACCTAACCAAGAGGATGGGAAGTCTCATCACGATCCGACCCATTATGTTCATAGGTATCTAGTGGTACGACATTACCATTATATGGTTACCACGCCAGGGAAATGACCTTTGGTTGCATGGCCAAGGGAAAGGGGGTCTCATCACGAGCCAGCCTTATCATTTCTGCGAAAATACTAGTGGGTAACACTGTCAACTCTAGTCAGCATGCCAAGGCAGTGTCCTTTGGTCAGACCTTGAAATAAATAAGGAAAGAATAAAGGCAATAAGGGGCTTGGAGAAAACTGCATCAATGACAGGTACAACTCGCCTCCTACAAAGGCACCCATGGACAATACCTTCCCCTGGTCTTCACTATGACTAGACATCCTTAAAACCATATTATTTCATGTTGCATGGCTTGAATAATCTTATTTGGAAACTCTCTTCTTCTTATGTATGATGGCCTAATAGGTTATTCTATCTTTTTCTTCAACTTTGTATAGTAAGCCAGTGTAATTCTTTGAGCTATTAGATGATATGCTAGGGGTTTTATGCATGTAGTTGATAAATTTAATGATGAAATATGATTGAAATTGCTATGATCCCAAGGACTGATGAGCCCATGGAGGGCGAAGTTTTTGATCTGCAGGACCATACCCAACAGACATGTACCAGTGGACCGGTACACATGGGGATATGACTAGCTCGGACCTCCATGGGGCTGAAGAGCCCATCAGATGGTTGTTGGGATGGCAGAGACAGGACAATGTTATGATGAGCCTTTGCACATGAAGAAATAAGGATGTTCCACCCAGGACACTTTGGCTGAGCCTGGCCTAGGGGGGCTCACCCACTTCAGATGGAACGTTTTCATCTTGATGGACAGGACGTCACCTAGGAGAGCTGGATGTTATCTTGAGCGTGTGGCAGTGTGATGCGACTATTGGCACGTGTGGCAACTTGGAGGAGCCCTAGAAGGGCTAACGTATGACTTCTAGATGTTGGATATGCACAAAAAGGGCCAACGTCTCCCTCAGAAAGGCTTGACGTCCCACCTTTTTCTCAATTTATGTCATTTATCTAGCAGTTAATGTAAAAACAGTGTAAATTTTGTAGTCAGCCTTTTCGGTTGTTTTAATGACCTATTTTGTAATTGAAGGGTCATTGATTGATATATATTGAGGATGTTTTTCCCTCATTTGAAAATAACACAACTCACTCTCTTGTGAGATACTATCTTTTGCGCCCTAGCTTGGTGTTTTTGGTGTTTTAAGTGAGGCGCAAATCTTCTTGGAGGGTTTCTCTTGGAATTTATGGCATTTCTCTCATGGAAGGTTTACAACTAGGGTTTGATTATCCTTTCTTCATGTCATGTAAGTGAATTTTTCATGCAAAACTTCTTAAGTGAATGGTTGTAGGATTAATTTATTACATTTTGCTATTATATTGCTAAATATTGAAACCCTAGGTAGCAAGCACACAAGTAGGTCATTGCTATATGTCCCCATGTTGAGAAATAATTTTCAGCCATTGAAAGAAGAAGATATAGCCTAGTCGTTGCTACACTTTTCATTCTTTTTTCTGAGCTATTTTGAAGTTATAGGTTGAAAAGAGGAGACGTCCTAGGTCTAGTTGCACTACACCTAGGGTTTCACCTTCTAGGGTTTGAAGGCCTTGCTTTTGCAACACCTTCTCCCTTAAATTTATGCTTTGAAGCTAGCCATTTTGCCAAGTGTATTTAGAGAAGCAGGAAGGAGCACGAGGCCTTGATTAAGAAACACCAGAGTGAGCCTCCTTCCCCTAGGGTTTTGATTCTAGGGCCCTGCCATTGCGGTACCTTGGAACCCTACCTTCCAGTCTCTAAGTTTGAATCCTCCCGAGACTTTTTTCCCTTGCTTTGACTCCATTTACCCTAAGGCACTAGTAATTTCTGCAACGTTGAGCTTGTAGTGTACAAAATCGTCTTTCAAACTTTAAATCTTTGAAACCCTAACTAACCCTAACACTACTAACCTAGGCTAACATCATACTTGACGCAACAACCCTTTTGGCTATTAAATAAGAAATTGACGTCAAGCATTTATTGAACAATTATTGATTGAAAATACTGTTGGCTTGGTCATTTTTGTAGATATTGAAGAATTGATGATCTTGCATAGGCTATTTAGCAAAACGTTGTCTTCATCTTATCTATTAAATTGCTTATTAAATGAAATCAGATAGTTAAAAAGTACTAACCCTTTGAGTTATAGCCTTCAAATATACATATTGTATTGTTATTATCTTGTTCTGGGTAGGTGTTTTCAACAGGGACTTCACTTCTTTATTGGTTGATTAGCCGGGCTATCTGATACTGGTGGTAACTTGCGAGGAGGGAAATCCTAACGCTTGACCTTGTATCCATTGCCTCTTCAAACCCTAGGTTACCGGGGACGTCTCCCCTAGGCTAACCTCCCTAAATATAAAGAACCTCCCATCGAGGTGACATTGGGTGGGGAAGGTTCATGTTTCACTAGTTTGTCCTATATCCTTTAGCCTGTGACCTAAAATACAAACTGCGCGATAAAATTGCCTGAGTCTCATCACTTGTCGTGCTATTGTCCAAGGGAAGTTTGTCACTAAGCCTGAGTCGGCCCCTCTGCAATATGTCTCTTGTCCGCATACCTGACCATCCTGAATGTCCAATCAAGTCCTTGTTCGAAATCACTGAAGCCTTCAGTCCGATCATCAATATTATGAAGTCCATGACCGATGAGCCATCGAAGACCTCTGGGTCGTGAAATCGTACACTCATATTAAACTCCTACCCGAGTTTTGGTAGATTTTGAAGTTGTTTCTCGAGCTCTAAAGTCCAGCCATCAGGCCGAATCAACTTCTGGAAGATGGATACTCTATATGTATATCTTTCTGATTTCAAGATGTAGCTCCGCTGTGTATTATTCGTGGCTACTCTTTATAGTTATTTGACATGGATCTACATTGTATTTGATTGGTAACCATGGTTCTATTTTATCCCGAGCATGGGTATGCCCGCCTCGGTGAAACATTTGTTATTTTGCAGACGACACCTCCTAGTTCCTGATCCTTGGGCTCAATCGTTCGGCACATCAGTAAAGATTGGTAATATATTTCGGCCATAAGATGCTCTTCTGACCTCACACATTAGGGGGCATCTGTTATAACCCTAAATTTCACCACACATGCTTACCTGACATCAAGCCAACTCATATCCCTTCTTTGCCAAAAATCTGTTGAACAACTCTTTGAAAATCCTCTTGTGTCAAGGCCCACGCGCCCTAACAAATTACTGCACGCGTGTACATGCTGGCTAACTCACAACAGCCCGCATGTACCTAACAAAGTACGAAAAAAGGAAAGTTGTTGATGGAACAAAAAGATATGTGTCAGTTAACTGAAACTCTCGGCCATGCATGGCCAAGGGTTCATCCAAAACCCTAGCTCCTTCTAGCCTATAAAAGAAGGGGTAGGGGTACCATTTGGAAGAGGAAAAAATATAGCGAAGAAACTCTGCCAATTTACGTAATCCATTGTCCCAACCCTTTATCCTTTCCTCATGCCAAAGGAGATTTAACGCAAAGCAGTTGAAGGACAGAAGAAGAGGAGCCCAGGATCAGGTTCAAGGAGCGGTGGTTGGTCTCAGCTTTTGTAAGTTGATTCACTTTCAGTAATAAAAATAATACTTTTCCCATCCTAATGCATGAATTGTCTATGGTTTGATTAATTTATGCTTGATTTCTAACCCTTGAGTATAGAAGTAGCATGCATGCATAGTTGTTGTTTGTCTTGAGTGCAGGTCATCTGTGGAAGGAGCAGCGCAAGCAAGTAATCAAAGCGCAACGGAGGATCTACATTGAACGCCGGTAATAAGGTTGGTGGTCCTTTTCCATGCATTTACTGTGAAAAACGAGTTTAAATCTTGGGTTGTAGGTAAAAAAGTAGTTTCTATTCGGTCAAAATCTGCATGCAAGTTTGACCCTAGTTTTCTAGTCCGTAGGGTGTTTTTCCCAACAACATCAAGGTGTATGCGACACTTATATGACACTTTACGACACTTAGTGTGAGGTACCTAGGTGTGTGCAAATTTCATGTGTAACAACATCGAGGATGGCATTGTTTATATATTGAACATTATCTGTGGGAATCCCTTCCATTATACAATTTTCCACAAAAATACACTCCCCTCATTATCCCAATTTCACTTGTTCACTCCCTGTTATGTGATATTCATTTTTCAGAAAGGTTTGTATGGAAATGAAGAAAAATTGAGGTGGCAGTAATTGATTATTGGTATTCTGGGATATGTTTAGATACACAGTTGATTATTTTTGTTGATTTTTTGAATATTATTTGTAAATCTTTCCCCTGCCATGATATCAATTTACGCTAAATACAAGCCCTCCATACTCCCAATGACCCTATCAATTCCCCGTTTGTGTGGCAATTAATAAATGACATTTTTATGGATGGATTACACGCGTCATGTAGTAAAAAATAGAGCCAAATCTTGATTTATTTAAGTGGAGTTTCATGTATGGATTGTTAAGAATTTTTCATGATTCATTGAATAATTGCTTCAGGATGAGTTTTTTTCCATCAGGGGCAGTAATGGTAGAAGCAACAGAAGCAGGGGACAACAGTGATAAGAAGAAAAATGCTTCTCATAGTAAATATGGATTTTAATCTCTGGTTATGATTACTTTTATTTTGTGGATAATACTCCTAGTTTGGAACTGTTTAGAACAAAAACATATATTTTGAGCATTCTGGACAGTTTGGCTATGATGTTATTTTGGTACATGATTATATTTTGTTGATATTTATAATTGAGTATGTATATGAAGCAGGAGTTACAAGGAGATATTTTTGAGTTAAAGGAATTGAATATTTTTTATGTGATTCAAATCATTAATTTTATATTTGATGATTATCAAAGAAAATAATGAGAGTCACAAGGGGTCCCAACTATTTAGTTATTATTAATTAGACCCTTATTTATATATTATTATGTACTATTTCTCTCAAACTAATTAATTAAGCTAATTTAGCTTAATTAAAGAAAGGTAGTTCAACTACCATAACTTATTGAGGAAGGATAAAAGCTCAATCAAGTGAAGAGACAAGATGAGCAGAATAGAAGAAGGAACTACAACCAAAAGGTTTGATCTATATTAGTGAGATATTTTCAGTTTTCATTCATTATGAGTTTACTAGAAAGCTTAATCCTCTTGATGACAGCAGGTTCTTATTGAAGGCAACAAGATTCAAAACTGAATTACATATTTTCAGCAGCTTGTTTTAAGGGTGTTTGATTTATCTTTGGCAGTTTGTGTATGCTTGTTTGTTTATAAATTAAATTTCATGATGGATCAAGAATATCTTGCAGAGTCAAGTGGAAACATGTTGTGGCAAGCTGATCCAGATCATTAGTTTCAGTTTTATTGTGTTGTCAGAGTCTTTTTGTATGGTGCCCATCAAAGGCTTCTAAATCTTACTTTGGTCCCTACCCTCGCAGGGGTCTGTAAAAGAGAACTCAATTTTGTGTCTCATAATGAAATAAAATCATATTATTGTTTATATCTTCATGATATATGGTTCTTTCTTTTTCTTTTATCTCCATGTTTACATTATTGTAAATTTTGTATACTCTCACACAACTTTGTTTAAATTTTTATTTTTACATTGTTACAAATATAAATAATAAAATCAGTCTTGATCCTTTGTAATTGATACTTGTGGATTGGGTAAATGTTTTGAGGCTATAAAACCCGGGTGACATTCCCAACTATCTTGTCCTAGCTAGGAAATATCTTAAAATTATTGAGTAAGGTATTCCATACCTTTTTCTTCAACATCCCCCTATCTACAATTTCTTCGTATGTCTGCAACTTATCCCCCTTTGACATCAGGGGAAAAGGAATACTCCCCCCGAGCTTGTGATTTCTTTTACTGATGATATGAGAGGGATATCACTCCCAGATTTTGTTTACTTGTCCCAAACAACATTTTTCTCCTTTGACTTCATTGATAATGTATACATTGCTCGGGGTTTTGTTTGCATTTTCCACTAATCTATCTGAACCTACTTTCCTTATCTCACATCCTTTAGAATGAAATGTGAGGTTGTAATCTTGATCACACATTTGACTAACACTTAGAAGATATTTTTTAACCCTTCAACATATAAGACATTTTGATTTTTATTCTTTCCATTGTCAAGACTAACGATACATTTTCCAACTATCCTTCCAGAAGCGTTATCCCCAAAGGTAACACTACCTCATTTTTCTTCTTTTAAGCTGAGAATGTTTTTTTGATCCCCTTTCATGTGTTTTGAACATACATTATCAATGTATCATTGGATTTATTTGTCTTGAACATACATTGCAATTCCACATTCTTCCTTCTTTGGTTCTTCTTGCTTCCTTTTCCACACCTTTGTGTATTCTTCTCTATGCTTGGTAATAACATTTGATTCCCTATTTTATTTAGGAAAATTTATTATGATAATTCTATAGTCACATGCTATGTGCCCATAGTTATTTCACTTATAACATTCAATATTGTAATCAAGTAGGGGAGAAAATAAATTGTAGTTTCTATCAACAAACCCATGAGACCTTATGGTTTTGTTGCTCACATAATCATTCCTTGAGCTCTTATAAGGAACTTTGTTTCTATCGCTCACATTATCACTTCTTGCATAAGCTCTAAAATCTAGTTCTTTATGACCAAAATTATAGCAAGAAAAACAATAGCTAAGAAAGAGATTTTGGTATCGGGTTGTGAAAGGCATTCTTGGTGGAACAACTCTTCTAAACTCATGCATGTTGTTCTTGTGAGAAGAATAAGGTTTTTGTTGGTCATCATTTCCTTTCTTGTTGTTGCTTTCATTTTTGTTGGAGCCTTTGAGAATATTATCATATCTTTTATTGTTTTCTTCATTTTTATTTTCTAATGTCTTTGTGACCTCAGTACATGCATCTCCCTTGGGGTTCTTTTGTTTTTTGTCATAGATAAGACCTATCTTGATGAATGGTGACCTTTGGTAAATGATAATATCATCTAATATTTCAATACTTTTTCTAAACTTCAAGCTTCTACTCAATTGATCAGTTCTTTTGTATGGTTCCTTTCTTAAGGAAATGATTTCAACCTCTAGCTTCTTGTAATTTTCTTCATTTTCTTTCAATTGGATTCTTAGCACTTCTTCTATCATTTTTTCCTCTTCTAGTTGAGTCTTCAGGATGATAAATGTTTTTTCTATTTCATCAAGATCATGATCCTTCTTTTCATATTTCTACAATTTATCTTTCTACTTTTTATTCTTTCCCCTAAGTCTATCTATTTCTTCTAAGGTACTAACGAGTTCTGCTTCAAAGTTCACTTTCCCATCAATGTCTTCTTCTTTTGAATCTTCTTTTTTTCTTTTCTAAATGTCTTGATTTTTTGTATCAGTAGACTTTGTATCCATGGACATGAAGAGGAATTATTCTTTGTCAATATTAGAAACATATCCATCACTTTCTTCAGACGAGCTACTGTCCTCTCTAGAGTAAAAACTCTTCTTAGCATATTTTCCTCTTTTTTGTTTATATGGTTTGCTTTTATTGTTATCTTCTTCATTGTCTTTATTGTCTTTATCATCACTGTCTTCCCTTTTTGTATATTGACATTTAGTAGAAAAATGTCCTACTCTATCATAATTAAAGCACTTGAAGGGAAGCTTACCTTTGTATTTTCCATATCCTCTTTTTATCTTTCTTACGAATTGTGCTTCTTCTTTATTTGATTCATGGTTGGAACAATCACATGATTTGTTTCTTTTTTTCTTCTTTGATGATTTGGAAGTTTCTTCCTTATGTGATGACTTTTCTTTTTATATCCTCATCTCATATGCAGTGAGAATCCCATGCATCTCATCCATCATCGGTTTCTCCATATCATTCATTTATTCAATGGCAAAGACCTTAGCATCAAATCTTAAGGGGAGTGACCTTAACACCTTTTGTACAATCATTAGTTCTTCAAACTTTTCATCTAGTCTTTTGATGGTGTTGACAATTTCATCAACGCAGAGAAGAGAGGCTACAATATCCACTTTATCTTTCATTTTCAAGCTCTCAAAATTGTCTTCTATGATTTTGGAGCTCTAACTTCTTAACCTTGTCATCGCCTTGATAAATATTTTGAAGCTTGTCCCAAATTTATTTTGATGATCTGCAATGCATCACCTTGAAAAAATCAGGTTTTGGTACACCAAAAAAGGTGGCATTCATGGATTTTGTATTATTTTCACTGGGCGGGTTCCCGATCGTATCTGTTGGTGGAGTTGTTGGGGTTGTATAACAAGTCATGAATGATAGAAAAATATAGAAACCAATGGCCATTAGATATGTTCACATCCTTATGTTCCATAAGGCATAGTTTGTTTTGTCAAACAATGAAGTCATGTTTGTGGAGAAACCTTCTTGACTAGCCATGTTTTCTCTCAAAATCTTCCTTCTAGCATTTAAATTGTTTCCATAGGAACCTTCTTTGATACCAATTGTTGAACTTATGATTATACTAAAAGGGGGAGTGAATAAGTATAAGATAATTTTTACTTTAAATGAGTATTCATCAATCATTCATTAAATTTAAAACAATAAATGCATGTAAACTCAAATCACATTAATAGCACATGAATGTTCATGAGTCAAAATTCTGCCTTGTTTTACTATATATTTTGCATAGCATCTTTTTATGTTTCTTCAAGGTTACTTCAGGTTGAAATAAGCTTGCAACATCTTATGGAAGGTCTATCCTACTTCAGGTACAATTTTTGAAAGGTTGTAATCTTTTTGCAAGAAAAAAGACTGCTACAGGAAAGTTCGCAGCACCTAGACTCACTAGCGCTGCAAACTGGAAATTTGGGACAATTTGTAGCAATCAACACACAGTAGAGTCATGTTTTGATAATAAATTTTGAATTCCTATCCAAGTTCTTATGAAATTTGGTGTGGAAAATAACTATATTACCTTTGACTTTCTGACAAAAAATCAACCCGACCCAGTTCGTATTTTTGGAGAAACATCAAAATAATCACCTACAGGAAAGTTCACAATGCATGATGTCAAAGGCACTGTGAAATCTAACAGTTTGATAAATTCGAGCTATGGGGGGGCTTCCAGCTGTCATGGAAGGTTTGAATCTTATGTATCTCATTGGTTTCGACCTCCT
Source organism: Picea sitchensis (assembly GCA_010110895.2). Classification (NCBI taxonomy): domain Eukaryota; kingdom Viridiplantae; phylum Streptophyta; class Pinopsida; order Pinales; family Pinaceae; genus Picea; species Picea sitchensis. The sequence continues at coordinate 9,758 of SNQJ01S0244739.1, forward strand.
TAGGGTAGAGAGAGATCATTCACTATATATGAAAGGGATTTTGATAAGGAAAGGGTTGGATTCATGATCCAAGAGAGGAGAGAGTTGGAGGAGAAACTTAGTTGCTCATTTGTAAGCCTGGGGGTTTCTTTGTAATCAAGATTTCTGCCATTAAAGATTCATGAGAGTTTTTTATCATATTTTCTTCTTTGTTTTCCCATTTCTTTGTTATCTTCTTGCTTGAATATATTGCAGGTTTTTAGGATCATAATTTCCATTGATTGATGGATTAACAACATAGGATATGTTGAAGCTTTCCCATTAAATCATTGTTTATTGTTTAAGGAATATTTATTCTGTTTTCAGAAAGGATATATATACAATGCTTCCTTTTTTCATATTTATTATGCTTCTACTCATCATTATATATCCATTTTGTCTAGTATACAATTTGATTGTCTTTTATCTATAGGATGTTATGACTCCATGCCCAATGGAATGCCTCTGTATAAAATTTGTTTCCCTCTCCCTTTCTTTCACGGTCTTGCTAATATAACTACTCAAACCATTTATCCTTTACGTTTTGATGGGTATTAGGCTTATACCTACAACAATCTATGTGTGACTTCTAGTGCCAACACATAGTACATGGAGTTTAATTTGGAAACCCTTGTGGGAGAAAACCACAAAAACTTATCTTTATAAATGTATGTAGGCACCAACCTATTGTTACAAATATTGTAGGCACCAACCTACTAGAGACACCAATCTCTTCAGCAGAGCACCAACTCAGTAAGATATTATGTAGGCACCAACCTACTAGAGACACCAATCTCTTCAGTTGAGCACCAACTCAGCAAGATATTGTGTAGGAACCAACCTACTAGAGATACCAATATCCTCATGTGATCACCAACTTAGTATGACCTGTATAGGGACCAATCCAAGATCCTCATACATATAATACTTCTGACTTCACCTGCATGCTTCATACTTCATGCATTTCACAATATCATCATACCCTTAACTTTCATGCTCCAATGCCTCTCCTTGCTTCAAACCCTAGTTAGATTTATCCTTCATGCCCTAGTGAACCTCATAACATCATTCCCAGAAATTAATTCTAGACTACAACATCACAACCTCAAAACAACGCACTTTGCATCATCATAGACCTTAGTCCTTCATAGTGCACCCTTAAAAATCCAATAAAACTCCTCTTGCACACCTTTAGGCCCAAAGAATATTCCCCACCTCCTCTTGCAGACATCAGATCTCTTCTTCTCTCTTTTTCTTTATCTTCTTCTACTTGACCTATTGTTACAAATATTGTAGGCACCAACCTAATAGAGACACCAATATCTTCAGTTGAGCACCAGCTCAACAAGATATTGTGTAGGAACCAACCTAATAGAGACACCAATCTCTTCATCTGAGCACCAACTCAACAAGATATTGTGTAGGCGCCAACCTACTAGAGACACCAATATCCTCACTTGAGCACCAACTCAGTAAGACCTATATAGGGACCAATCCAAAAATTTCATAGACATAGTAATTTTGAATTCACTTTCATGCTTCATACTCCTGCATTTCATAACATCATCATACCCTTAACTTATAGGCTTTAGTTCATCTCCTTGATTCATACCCCAGACATCGCTTCAAACCCTAGTAAGATTTATCCTTCATGCCCTAGCGAACCTCATAGCATCATTCCTAGAACACCCTTAAAACTCTAAGAAAACTCCTCTTGTGTACCTTTAGACCCCAAGACTATTCCCCATCTCCTCTTGCACACCTCAGATCTATTCTTAGGACTTGTACTTTCTCCCCTTTCTTGGATACTCTTCAAATGTGCACATTTATCCTATATTTATAGTGTTTCTGCATTCACTTATGGGTTTGACTTGTAAAATTTGTTGGGCCAAACTAATATAATTTTTCATATCTCCCCATTCCTATGGAGTTAGAGGGAGTGCCATATGTCATTGGAAAGGTCTCAAAATAAAATTTTAAACCATATATCCTATGCTCCCATTTGAGATAGGTCTTCAGACTAAAAATACCTTCAAATTGTTAGGGACCTAACTTCCCTAACCCCTCACATAGGTAGAATAATATATTTCCATGTAATAAAGGCCAATATTAATAAGGCCTAGCAAGGAGGAATAAGTCAAATGTAATAAGACCTAATAGAAGCTTTCGCTTCTAGAAGGATATTCCTCTAGATTGTTATTTTGGATAGATAGATTTATTATAAATAGGAGTAGAGGGTATGATAAGTTTTGTCTTGAGAATTATTGTAATAGAGTGTTTCTCTGCTGCAGGTTTCCCCCTCGAAGAGGCAAATGAACATGGTTTCCTATGAATAAAGGTATTATTTGGTGTTGTGGTTTCATCTATTGTATTGTTTCGTTGTTATTCTCTGCAATATTTATGTTTCATCCTATTATAATATATCTAGTACCTTACACAAATATATCTAAATTGATTATCAAAAATCCAAAAACAATATTTCCAACAATCTCCATCTTGCAATCTTTATCTTTGATCTGGATTATTTTCGATACGAAATGAGAGCGGAGATATAATAAAGAAATGTACATAGATATATCAGATACACAATAATATAACAAATATATATTAGAAATATAACCATAAACACAAAGATATAGTAATACACAATTTCTATTAATAAGTGAAATGTACAAAACTATAGAAATACAGAGTGAAAGACTTGCTAGAATGATGGTAGCTTATCTCTAAGAAGAGATGTGATGGCTATGATCATTCGCAAGAAGATGATTCTTACAATGATCCTCCAAATCCCTTCTTAACATAAATAAAATCCAAAAACCTAACCCCGGAAGATGAAATCCAATAGTTTTGTGGACTCCTTTTTTGGTAGTTTGGTGTATCAACTTCCCTAAGGCCTAACTTTGGAATACGATCTTCGTTTGGGGTGCAAAATAGCTCATTGGAAAGGCATCAATAAGGAGATTCATTTTGGGGGCTCAATCAAAGCCTTTAATTATCTCTAAGGTGCTTGATCGTGAAAAAACATCGTTTTGGCCCTCAAAATGGCCCTAGAAGTTTAGGACCCGAAAAACTGCTAAAAATAGTAAATTGCCAACAAACTGTTTTGAGCCAGTGGGAATAGGTGAGTGGACACTGATATCCACCTGGATCAATATTCCCTCCTTAGGAAGCAATTGTATCCATTGTGTTGAGTTCTTGGGGGAGAGGGGAAAGTGTTTGTTGAATCTGAATATTGGTGAGTTGCTTTCCTTGTTGGAGAAGTTGTGTTGCTTAGATTGTTGAAGACTATCACGAACCTATTTCTAGTAGGGTTGAATATGTTCAACCAACCTGTTGTATCTTGGATTGACTGGTTAGTGTGTAGGTACTGTTATCCCCGATATCTAGGGATAACTAGGAGATCATGTCTCGAGGCCCACATGGTCCTAGACATGGAGTACCGAGAGCAGGAGCGACCTGAGC